>JAOVYW010057345.1:0-22921 GCA_025775045.1 Hiodon tergisus | reverse complement strand
GGCATTCGCCAAACCCAGACTCGTCCATCAGACTGCCAGATAGAGAAGCGTGATTTGTCACTCCACAGAACACGTTTAGACTGCTCTAGAGTCCAGTGGCACCGTGCTTTACACCACTCCATCCGATGCTTGGCATTGTGCTTGGTGATGCAAGGCTAGCATAGAGCTGCTCGACCATAGAAACCCATGCCATGAAGCTGCCGACGCACAGTTTTTGTGCTGATGTTAATGCCAGAGGAGGTTTAGAACTCTGCAGTTATTGAGTCAG
This sequence comes from Hiodon tergisus, assembly GCA_025775045.1. Taxonomy (NCBI): domain Eukaryota; kingdom Metazoa; phylum Chordata; class Actinopteri; order Hiodontiformes; family Hiodontidae; genus Hiodon; species Hiodon tergisus. Next base: position 22,653 of record JAOVYW010057345.1, on the reverse strand, counting down.
CAGAGTGTTGGCGACTTTACACACTATGTGCCTTAGCACTCGGCGACTACGCTCTCTAACTGTCCGTGGTCTGCCTCTTTGTGGCTGAGGTGCTGTGGTTCCTAAACACTTTGCAATAATACCACTTACAGTTGATCGTGGAATATCCAGGAGGGAAGAAATTTCACAAACTGACTTGTTGCAACAGTGACATCCTATTATTATACCACGCTGGAATTCAGTGAGATCTTTAGAATGACCCATCCTTTCACAAATGTTTGTAAAGGCAGACTGCTTGGCTGGGTGGTTGATTTTATACACCTGTGGCAATGGGACTGAATGAAACACCTGAATTCAATTTAAGATTAGTTTTTTCTTGGCTCCACCTCCACCCTTGAAAACATTAAACACACCATAGAGTTTACATTGAATTTAAACAAATATGCTTTGACTCATATTTTTGGCTATGACAAAGCACAACTGTCTACTACGTTATGATTTGTATTAAATTTAAGCTGGCTGTTAGCAGATAGTAGTTACAAAACAATGAAAATAGGGAGATGATATTTTTCTCAGTTGCCACAGGTTGAGTTAGGAAACAATTGTTCAGAACTGGTGAACGATCCATTCAATTAGTTTGCCTTTGCCTCATGCTGGAATTCCAGCGATCCTGTAGTTATTTGGCAGTTTGTCAGCTAAGCCCATAGATCGCTTTCTATTTTCCACTACCATCGCGAGGACAGGCTGTCTCTGCATGCCAATCACATCATCCTCCCACACACAGGCTTGGGGGTAAATATAACCACTCATTTTCTCTGCTGCAAACTTTACAACAAATTTACACCAACATTACAAGCTGAAGACAGACCTTCATTAGCTCAATTGAGTAGCTGAATACAGCCTTTCTTGGAAGAGATCCTAACCCCAGTAGAATTCGATCTTTATTAAACAGTAGTAGATCAAAGTGTGAACTCATGCTCCCACATTACAATGGACGGAGATGCCCTTCTTCTGTTCACTTAAGCTTTGGGACGTCGGTAAACAACGCAATGTCGTATAATTTGTTAATGTGCAGATGATGGTATGTTTTGTGATAATTCAGCCTTCTGAAACTGTAAAGACCACGAAATGTCAATCATTTTTACGGATTTTTAGAAAAATGGTTGGGCCAGCATATAGTATTTTTGTAGACTATAGGTTATGGCGCTACTATTGGTTATAAACAACAGAAAATAAAAGGATTTTCTTAATTTGAAATGAATATGGCAACTATAATAGTGAAAAAGGGACCCTGGTCTCCCAAGTCAAAGGCAACAAAGGGTAATAGTGAAAAAACGGTCTCCGGTCTACAGAGCCAAAAGCAACAAAAAGTTTAATAAATTTAATTTAAAGTTTAATAAAAGTCATCAGACAGGTTCCTCATGTCCACATTTGGTTAAGACTCACACGAACACAATTAATTATTATAAAGACAATTTAAAAGGCTTTGTGGGAATATTTAACAATGACTTTATATTTCTTTTTTCCTGTTTCGCATAACTGAGAAGAAACTTTCATCTGCACCGAGTGAAGAGGTAGAGAGAGATCATACAGAAGAGTGTGCCACTCCGGAGAAAGGGGCAGTCAAGATGGTCTTTCTCTACATGTGGATCTCAATCCTGTCTCTGTCGACCAGCATCAGTGAAACCCAGGCTGAAGGTTTGACTCCCCACAACCCCCCCAGACCCCAGGACTTGAGATTTTCACAATCACAACATTTTACCAATTTATCTGAGACTGAAATCATCAGAACATCTCCTGTTGGTTCTCTTTGTTCTTTCGCAGAGCATCATGTCCTCCTGGAGTTGTTATAAAATATAAAAAGCCATAGTAAGTGGCTTAGTCACTTAAAGCACTTGACCAAGCATATAACCAGGGTTTCCTTTTGGCTTCCCTCAGCTTATCACTAACTACCTTCTCTTGGCTCATCGCGAACCAGCGTCTCCTATTGGTTACTCTCAGGTTTTAAATAACCAGTGTCTCCTGTTGGCTACTTTTAGCTCATCGCTAACTAAGGTTTCCTGTTGCCTCTGCTCCAATCAGTGGTAAACCTCCCATGTGACCTGTGTAACTTGTAGAGTGTGAAAGAGATGGGTGGCTCAAAAAAGATAATGATTGAACAAGCAAAGATGCATTCAGGACAATTCACGATTCCACATTTGGAAGAAAAGGTTTAAATATACATTGTTAAGATATAATTCCAAATTTATATTTGAAAAAAGATCATTCCATTGCACAAGATAGGAAGTAGAATTTTGTTCTAGATCTGATTAATATATGGAGCCTGTATGGAGCACATGATGATTTGTGATTGTGGGAGTGAACTGGACCCTTAAGGCAGTACAGAGAGGATTATGCTCTCGATCCTCCTGCACTCATCTAAGCATACTTGGACTAACAAAGGGAAATATGGGAAATCTTCTTGGGGTGAAATGTGATTGGCAGATTGTGGAGTGATTGGTGGCAAGGGGTGGTTGCATTCAAAACCAGCTGTTCCAGGGCTGGACTGATCTGGCAGCTGGTTGTGAGAAACAGTGGCTCAAAGCATGTAGCAGTAGCCATGAAAATAACATTTTATACCATGACAATGAAACTTAAAGCTTTTTTTAATTTAAGAAAAGATCTGACAATACTATTTTACTATTTAAGATTTGTATGCGAGGTTCTTACTAATTTTTTTGACACACTCCAACAAAAAAAGCATGTAATGCCTTCATACAAATGCATGTGTGTGTGTGTGTGTGCACATGCATTTGTGTGGCCGTCTTTACCCCGCTGAACCTTGGCTCTAAGAGTGTGTCAAAATGCCCTCTTTACACTGCTGACCCTATGCTGCAAGAGCGTGTCAAAAGGCCCCCTTCACTCTGTTGATCTTCAGCTTCAGGAGCGTATCAAAAGGCCCTCCTCATCCCTCTGACTCTGACCCTGTCCTGGATCCTAGGAGAATCAGAAGGTTATCAGTGTGAAATAGTTGAACAAGATCTCCTGGTCATTTATCACAGCAGAGTCCATTAGGAGCTTCTTACCTCCAGCACACTGGTGTAATTAACACTGCCCCACCATGCATTTTCAAGAGGATCTACTGAGAATGGAACTCACTGGCCATCACAGTACAACAGTGCAGAAAGTCTCAGTAGGAGCATAGCTTCAAACAGCTGCTTCTTGACCTATCTTACTTCAGCATAGAGGAATCAAAAAGCATTCAGCCTGACACACACATACACACGCCGAGCATGTTTCACATACACACAAACTTCCGGCGCCGTGTTTTGTGTTTCCACCCCCAGTGTGTCATACTGCAGAGGCGGCTGATATAGTGTTCCTGCTGGATGAGTCCTGGAGCATGGGCCCAGAAAACTTTCACACTGTCAAGGAGTTCATCAGTGATGTAATCAAAAGTTTCCAGGACAATGTCATTGGCGAGGAGGGCATCCGATTCGGAGTCACGGTCTACAGCGACATTCCCAGGTATGCACAGGTAGCACAAGACAGAGCAGTCCCTTGTCGTCCTCTGCAGATGCACCCTGGGAGAAACTCTGGGTTGCACTGAGGCAGCGGTAGAGCAGGTGTGCCCAGGTGATATGTGCTGTAAGCAGGCTCCTGTTTCCTCAGAATGAGGATCGCGCTGACGGACTACACTTCCCAGGAGGAAGTGATGATGGCTGTGCAGGGCCTCCCCTATGAGGGAGGAAGCAGCAGAACAGGAAAGGCACTAAACTTCTTGGTGGAGTCTGTCTTCAGCCCTGCCATCACCCGTGACAATGCTCCTAAGGTAGAGCAGCCACTCAACCCTCCAGGTTCCTTGAATGTGCGGCCGGTTCTTCTTGCATCAGGTTCTTCACTCCTTCACTGTGCCCCAAATGGACACATTTCAGTGTTCAGTGTTCAAGTTCTCCCCCAGCTTTTCCACCAGGCACTCTGGTTTCCTTCCACTATTGGAAGATTTCAGGCAAAACAGGTGTTTTAATTTGATAAAATTTGTTTTTCTGTGGGCTGTGGTACTTGTCACTGGCTTTCCAGAGCTGCACAAAGTTTTAGTGCGCTTTCTGGTATTTTTGTTCAGATCACCATCTTGGTAACCAATGCGAGATCGTCTGATGTGGTTGACAGACCAGCCCAAGCAGTGACGGACAGCGGGATTACGGTCTATGCCATTGGTACGCCTCCAATCAAAGAGAGCTGAAATGATTACAGATTAAAGCCACACACTGCTGTCATTTTACATTAGATCCAACTCTCCAGACTCCCACACTACTTGAGATTTACTGAAGCTGGGTATTTACTGAATCTGGATATTTATAGAAGCTGGAGATTTACTGAAGCTGGGTATTTACTGAATTTGGTTATTTACTGAAGCATTTCTGGAAACTCTTCTGGAAACTTTTCTGCAAATAAACATGGAACTGAGTATCTACGATATATATATATATATACATACATACAAAATTCTATTGGTCTGAATTTAAGCAGAAATATGGAATGACTCTTTCCGTTGCAGGAGTGAGAGGTGTTGACCAATCAGAACTGAGGAAGATTGTGACAGAGCCATATGAAGAACACCTGATACTCAGCGATGACTTCTCACGCCTCAGTGCTCTCCTTCCCAAGATCTCCCGACGAGTTTGTTTCACTGCATCCGAGCCCCCCCGACCCATCAAAAAGAGTGAACCTGGTGGGTATTGACACCCACAGCATCCCTAACTCACACACCAACACGTCAGCAGTGGGATCCCTAATTCACTCACAGGCAGGTCTTCAGTCGACAGTTGGATCCATAACTCACACACCGACACGTCTTCAGTCAACAGTGGGATCCCTAACTCACACACTTACACGTCTTCAATCAGCAGTGGGATCCCTAACACACACGCTGCCACGTCTTCAATCAACAGTGGGATCGCTAACTCACACACTGACACGTCTTCAGTCAGCTGTGGGATCCCTAACTCACACACTGACACGTCTTCAGTCTGCAGGGGATCCCTAACTCACACACTGACACGTCTTCAGTCTGCAGGGGATCCATGACTCACACACCTACTTGCCATCACTCAGCAGTAGGATCCCTAACTCACACACTGACGAATCTTCAGTCAGCAGTGGGATCCTAACTCACACATCGAGATGTCTTCATGACACTGATATGTCCTCCACAGTGGGATCCCTAACTCACACAATGAAATAGGATCTGTATCCTTTTGAAATTGCACACTTTGAATTTCTTTATGCAACGGTGTCCCTAGCCAGTAATGATAAGGCTTCCGGAGAAAACTCAAAACTTATCAGTATCAATGATTCACATCTCTTGCAGTGGTGCAACAGGTTGTTGGGCCCAAGGACCTGGTGGCTAGCGAGCCAACCCACAGCTCCTTACGCCTCACCTGGACACCTGCCACTGGGGATGTTACGGGCCATCGGATCCTGGCCACTCCCCTCTCCCCCAAGGGCCAGCTGCAGTCCGGGCAGGAGAGACAGGTTACAGAAAGTGTGGGGGGAGGGGCAGATACAGTGAGAGTGGATAATGGGGTTTGAGGCAAATGTTAGGGTGCGGAGGTAGGGGGCAGCAATAGGAGAGGACACATTGTTTGACGCTGCAGTCTCTGGAAGGATTGTGGAAATAAATTCTGGGTGGGGTATGCCTGGGAAGCACTGACAATATGAATCATGATTCTTTAGTGAAAATGCTGACTATAAAGAATAAGCGAACAAAGTCTCTCACTGTCTCTTTCTCTGCATTTGTCCTGCCGGGGAAGAGGCAGAAGCTAAGTGCTTTTCTTCTGCTGGTGGTCTGTACTACAGATAGACCTGAAGGGGGATGTTTGGACCACCGTGGTGTCGGACCTCAGTCCCAGCACTGAGTATTCCTTCTCTGTCTACGCTATCTACCCTGACCTCATCGGAGACTCCGCCACAGCCACTGCTGAGACAAGTGAGCACACACTCTCTCTCTCGCACACTCTCAATCTTGCACGCTCTCACTCCTGCACACTCTCAAATCTCACACTCTCTCAAATCTCACACACTCTCTCACTCTTGCAAGCTTTCATTCTCATACACTCTCACTCTTGCACGCTCTCACTCTCACGCTCTCTCAATCTCATACTCTCCCTCTTGCAATATCACTCATGAATACTCTCATTCTTGCACACTCTCTCTCGCACACTCTCAATCTCGCACATGCTTTCACTCATGCATGCTCTCAAATCTCACATTATCGCTCTCACTCTTGCATGTTTTCATTCTCACACATTCTCATTCTTGCACGCTCTCATTCACACACTCTCCCTCTTGCAATTTCACTCATGCACACTCTCACTCTGGCACACTCTCACTCTCACTCACTCTAACTCACACACTATCACAATTCAATTTTTAATTCAATAAATTTAAGACAATTTCTTGGCAGTATTGCCAAAACATTTAATAACAGCATTTTAAAATTATATTTAACTGAATAATAATTGAACTATATAAAGAACTTTCATATACATAGCCACGCTAGTTTCAGACTGCAATATTAGGCATTGCAAGACGAGAGCTCCTCATAAACAACTAAACATATTCATCAATAATAACAGTTACAGTGCTTCTGTGTGTTCAGCACACTGTTATTGACATGCGGGTGATCTGGTAATCCTGTATCTGTGGTATGAGCAGCTCCAGTACCTCCGGTGTCCAATTTCCGTGTAACTGAGGAAGGGCTCTTCAGCCTGCGCCTTGCATGGACGCCCCCACTAGGGAAGCCCGACGGATACAAAATCTTCATTCCTCGATGTGAGGGAAACAATCATGCTCTTTCACTGTACATTGAAGTCAGTTAGTCTTTTCCAAGGATAACTGTGAGATTACATTACATATGAAGCAGTGGGTAATTCACATTCCTCCTAATATTTCCCCCCAAAACATTGATGTCTTATTTACACTTTATCCTGAAAGGTAAAAAGCAGCCATACTGTAGAAGTTGGCAGAATGCAGGTAACTGTGAGAAGCTAAATGTTCCTGAGTTGGTGAGCCTTGGTGTGGATGTTACTCTAAGTCATGGTTGTCGTGCTGACATCTGGGTCTTGTGGGGGCAGCTAATAGGCCAGGACTGACATATGAACAGCTGCTGGGGGGTGACGTCTCCTCACATGTGATTGAGAGTCTGGAGGAGGACAAGACCTACACCATCACCATCATCACCACGTTCCCACAGGAGCTCAGCCAGCCTGTGTCCACCATTGGCAAAACATGTGAGGAACATTCATTCTCCCAATCTTCCCAACTGTCTGTAACCAGTAACACCCTACAGACAAAAACTCCCTTCCCTGCTGTCTGTAACTGGTAACACCTTAAAGAGTGACCCTCATAGACCTCATAGACCAGTAACACCCTACAGAGTGCATGCAGGTATGAGTGGGGAGACATTATGAACAATTACTTATATTGTCCACAAGATGGTGTTACAGTACTTAATATTTATAAGTTAGTTCCCAAACTGATGATAGGAAATCTTGGTTTTATGAAGGAAGGTCCTCTTCTTGTCACATTGAAACCCCCCTTTCTGTACTTCTCTCGGGTCATTTTTACTCTGGTGCCACTTGTGTATTTAACAGTACATTTATCCACATTGTTGTCTTACTATCACTTAATTATAATCTGTGGTTTTGTGTCAATGTCAGCCTGCTCCCCTAACCCATGGTTTCTGTACCTGTCAAAGTGAAACTGGTCCCAGTCCAGCAGCTCCTGGTGCAGAATGCCACCACAGACACAGTCCAGGCCCGATGGCCACCTGTCAAAGGCGCCACTGGATACCGGCTCACCTGGTCATCCTCAGGTATTCTGTAGCCCAGATCCTACCAAAAGAGCCCGACAGAGCCTAAAGACACAATTATAATGGAACTGAGTGTTTTTTTAATGGACACCAGGTAGAAGGAAAGCCTCAATGGCCATATGCTAAAGTGGTTAAAAAAGGTTTTTTCTTTAGCCGTTTCTAAACCTGTTATTCTGTTTATATCAGAGGGCCACATTGAGAATGTGAATCTGGGCGAGAACTTCAACTTCTACATGATCCAGGGTCTCCACCCTGGCACAGAGTACACCGTGACCATAAACCCCATCTTTGTAGATGTGGAGGGCCCTGTCACCACTGTGACAGCTAAGACACGTGAGTTTCCAGCTTCTTATTGGCTCAGAGCCTCTTAGTGGTGGAGTGATTGATTGGTAACTCTCAGTCTCTCTCCAGTGCAGAGCAGCGCAGTCCAGACTCTGAAGGCCTCTGGCGTTAGCACCAGTGGAGCGCTTGTGTCCTGGAATGATGTCCCCGGAGCCACGGGCTACAGGCTGGCCTGGGGGCCTACTCCAGGTCAACTCACATCTGGCCACATCAGCTGTGTCAGACTGCACAACGTCACTTTTTACCAACATAATGTTGTACCAATGTTGTAATAATGTTTTGGGAATATTATGTGTAAGCGCCACCCCTCTGGGTAAATGGTCTCCTAGGGCCTCTCGGATTCACAGCTTTGACTTTGCGTTTTTAAATGAGCGGAAAAGTCTGGTTTTGTAAGGATTTGTAATTATGATTTGGAGAGAATAGGTTTCTTATCCTCCTCATAAATCAGTGCTTTATCAGAAATCAGTGTAATTTGCATCAGTTAATTCAACAAGGAATCAATTAAATAAAAATAACAATCATAATAATAATAATAATACTAATAAAACAGCATGATAATACTAAACAGTTTGATAATAATCAGTTCAATAATAATATTATTAATTATTAATAATAATTAATCAGTTTGACCAGTTTTTTAAGTTGGTACAATTTTTAACCTGGTCTGCCACCTCTGTTTTAGAAACATTTTAACACATTATTGAGCTGGCTCTTTTAGTAAACCAAGCATCAAGTATGTAAGCACTATGTGTGCTCTAGGCTATCCGCTGACAGGCAAGTGAATGTTTATTAATGAATGAATACTGATCCGTGCATGAACATTGGGTCCAGTGACTGAGTCATTTCACGCGTCTGCAACTGGGCTGTGAAGTGGGTCCTTGCTTTGTGGTCGAGGCGGGTTGTCACGGCAGGTTCTTATTGTTCCTCCAACAGAGTTTTTGGGTCGGGATCGACCCAGGCAGCTGGCCCTCAATGGCAGCACCACGATGTACCACCTGAAAAACCTGGTCCATGACACTGAGTACGTCCTGTCTCTCTATGTGCTGTTTGGGTCAGTGCTGGGCCCTGGGATCACAGCCACTGTGCGCACGTGTGAGTACTGCCTCAGACTATTATTAGTGGGAGGGAACACAGATAAGGAGGGAGGGAACTCGTAGAAGGTCACAGCGAACACAGAGAAGGTGGGAGGGAACTTGCAGAAAGTGGGAGTGAAATCGCAGAACTTGGGAGAGAACACGCAGGAAGTGGATAGCTTTTCTAGTGATATTTCAACCTAAAAGTGGATGTACTAATATATCAGGGATGTTTATTAACAAAAGCTTTACTTCTTGATCTTCATCTACAGGGTAATTGAAAATGAAATATAGCTATTGATGCCTTTCTGCTCTTTAGCTCCCCTAGGCTATATCTCCAACTTTAAGGTAACATCCTACACCAGCACTTCCATCACTGTGCACTGGAGTCCCATCGTGGGAGCAACAGAGTATAAACTCACCTGGAAAGGTACATTCACACCTGTGCGCACATGGGCAGATGAGAGGAATCTCACCTGCACTCCCACCAAGCTACTGGAGCACAAATTTGCTCATGCTGTCCTGGATATAAAGATAAGTATTTGAACTTTAAAGCTGCTGGGAAAACAGAAAAACACTATTTACATAGTGGGTAATGCCAACAATTCCTTGTAAGTGAAATCTCTGCATGTTTTTAACATCCCGGATTTTTAAACGATTCAAAAAATATCATGGTTGTTTTTTCTGCCATTGAAACCAAACTGGAGACTGGTGGTGCCGAGGAACAGTGGGTGTTTAAACATAATAACACCTTATCTTCCTGACTCTTGAATTAATGAAGTATGAAATTATGTTACTATTATGGAACAATGATATAATTTTATTGAGATGGGAAAAGGCCATGGTTTTTCATGTCTGTTAGATCAAATATGATGATCCAGATTCTTTTCGAGAGGCAACAAGGATTTTCCGATGAGACAGTTTTTAGAAAAAAATATTTAATACATAATGTACAAGAGAACAGCCGTACACAAATTGATGTCAGCCTGATCTCTCAAAGATCGCTCTCTTAGATCTCACTCTCAAATATACATTGGATACTCCTGCATTTTAAAGTCTTTTCTGAAGCCCCTTCTGCAAACCATGCAAACCTCTATCACATATCCTGTGTCCCGCCTCTCAGACAAAACAGCCTTGGTCAACCTGACCAGTCTCAGGCATGCCTGGCAGTGTCTGATGAGTCCCCAAACATCCCTGTGAGTCACTGCAAAACTTGAGTACAAGAACAGAGCTGCTTAGATGGCGAGCAAAGACTAATTAAAAGGAGTTTATCAGGAACTATGACATGACATGTTACTTAATTGGGTTTAGAACAAGCAAAGCATAAACTAAGATGAAAAAGATGACAAGTGAGAAAGTAGGCCCACTGGCTCGGCCACACACATTGTGTGTGCAAGCCCCAAGAACACACATACATCCATCATGTCTCCCAAACTTAATAAAGCTACTACATTCTAGACAAAGGTAGAAACAGTGTTAATGGACTGGTTGTCAGTACTCTCCTGTGTGAAGCATCACAAGGATATGTTTTACATGTTGGAATTATATTTAGTGGTGCAGCACTTACACTTAGACTTATACAGTATTGAGGCGGAACATACTCAGATCAGACCCACTTACAAACAGATCCACTCACAGACCGGACTCACTCACAGAACAGAAACACTCACAGAACAGACACACTCACAGAACAGATCCACTTATAGAACAGACCCAGTCACAATACAGATTCATCACAGACTAGACCTACTCACAGACTTCTAGTCCTGCTCGCTTCCAAACCGGGCCCCTCCTGTAGGGACCTGACTTGATGATGTGCCGGATATGACTGGTCTATTGCAGATGCCAGCAGCAACAGTAAGAGTCGCTACCTGGACCGGAGTGTTCTGTTCTACCACATCGATGGTCTGAACCCGGAGGCCGTCTACACCATCAGCATCCACGCTGTTTACGGAAACACAGAGGGACCAGAAGTCTCACTCTCGCAACACACAGGTACTGGGGCCACCAGCTCCTCCCTGCATGGTGCTCGGATGATTGTTTTTTTAGCTGAGGCTGGGGTGTGGGTGTGTGTAGGCATGTGTGAATTTTGACATATTCTTTAAGAATCTTTGCAGTGGCACAGTGACAGTTCCTGGTTACAGGCCCTTGTGCGTGGCATATGATACAGTAATAGGGCTGGAGGAAAATGGCCCAGGACAGGCCTCCTCCCCCTCCGTCTGTCCTTGGGGAATGTCTGCCTGCTCTGTTTGACTGGCAGCTCCTGTGGTTTGCGTTTCCATCTTTATCCTGGGCTACAGCTGCTGTAGCGCTCTGTGAGCGAGCCAAGTTTGCCAGCATTGTATTACTGTAATCATCGCTTCATCCCGCCGCTAGCTGCTGACACCCAACTCACACACACACACACACACACACACACACAGTCACACATACATACACATACATGCAGCTGAAATTGACTGCTTAGGTCAGTTCATCATGACGTTGTGGACGAGGAAACAAAAAGTTGACTAAAGTTGCAATTTGTGCAGTGTGGGCAACATCAGGGTTATTTGGTGCTGTGCTGGTAGCATCAGGGTTGTTTGGTACTGAGTAGGTACCATCGGGGTTGTTTGGTACTGAGTAGGTACCATCGGGGTTATTTGGTGCAGTGTGGGTAACATCAGGGTTGTTTGGTGTTGCGTTGGTAACGTTAGGGTTGTTTGGTGCTAAGTTGGTTACATCAGGGTTGCTTGGTGCAGTGTGGGTAACATCAGGATTGTTTTAGCATCACTGACAGATTCTGAGCTGATCCAGATGGCAAAGGAGGTAAAGGTGGTGGACATCGGGGTAAATTCTTTTAAGCTGGCTTGGAAGAAAGCCCCTGGCGTCTCGGGTTACAAGATCACCTGGAGCCCCTTTCATGGTTAGTATTGATTGTCTGTCTGCTGTACACCTCAGCTGTGTGCTGTACATCTCACCTGTGCAATGTAAACCTCACCTGTTTGCTGTACACCTCACCTGTCTGATGTTCACCTCACCTGTGTGGTCAGCATAGTTTACTGCAGCAGTTCTCTGGTAATGTCTTTCTCCCAGGTGACAGTGAAAAGAGCATGCTTGTTTCCTCATCAACAACATCTTTCACTATACTGGGGCTGCAAGAGAGCTCTGCTTACAAGATCCAGGTGTCATCTGTGGTGGGTGTGCGAGAGGGGAGCCCCACCCTGCTCACCGCCCGTACCTGTGAGTGCACCAGTCTGTTAACAAACCCTTCCTCTGTCTGTGTAGACCTATAACACAGACCTGCTGTGACTGATTTTCAGTGGTCCTGCCAAAAGTGAGTAGGTTTAAAAAACTGCAATAACTATAAATTGATTAATTGAGTGATGTGAATGATTTTAAGTGGACCTGCCTAAAGTGAGCAGGTTTAAATAACTGACAGCTCTGAATGATTTTCAGTGGACCTGCCTAAAGTGAGTAGGTTTAAATAACTATAATAACTATAAATTAATTGATTGAGTGATGTGAATGATTTTCAGTGGACCTGCCTAAAGTGACCAGGTTTGAAACTCTGGATACCACAGACAGCAGCACAGTGTTGAACTGGACAAGCGTTGCAGGGGTTTCTGGGTACATCCTGTCCTGGAGACACATCTCAGGTGGGTTGATTTTAAAATTACAGGTACCCTCCCTAACACACTAATACACACAGTTAAAGTGAATGAAACGGATACACACACTTACACACAATGACACAGACTAAAACACAACTACATAGTTGCACACAATAACACAGGTACACACAGTTTAGCACAATCACACAGATACAGACCATCACATAGGTACACACACTTACACACACTGACACGGGCACACACATAACAAACTCCTTATAAAACTTAATATGGTTCCCATAAAAGCAGAACGGAGGGAAGTAGAGATGAGATATAATTTATTATCCACAGTGTTTGAAGTTGTGGTTTGTTGCCAGATATTTTAATGCTCTGAGAGAATTTGCCCATGCTGATGTCAGCTAGGCAGGACATTAATCATTTGAATCATCCAGTCCTTTGAGCGAACATGAAGCTGGTACTATCTTTAGAAAACCCTGTCTGCTCTCATTCAATTCATCATCTTTTTTAACTACCGAGAATGTGTCCCAATCTCAAAGGAAATGTCAGTTTCCTTTCGCATACATCTGATTCTCATCACTCGTTTCTTCCTCAGTAGTGGAAATTTAGTAGGTTCTCTGTGGTTCCTGCATTTTAAACTCTCACCCATATGTGTGAGAGTTATTCCTTCAGTTTCAGTGATTCAGAGAGAGACAAAGTGCGTGACAAAAACAAATTAAATTAAATTAACTGAATTAAATTCATTTAAGTTAATTAAAGTTTGTATGCATGTGTGAGTGTTTGTGTCTTGTAGAGCTGTTTGTCTGTGTGCGTGTGTCTGTAAATCACTTTTGTTATTCTTAAGAGAAATAACCCAATAAAGTTCAGCATGCATGTGTGTCTGAGTGCCTGTGTGCCTGTGTACGTGTGCCTGTGTGTGCATGTGTGTGTGCATGTGTGCGTGCATGTGTGCTTGTGTGCCTGTGTTTATATGTGTGTGTGCGCGTGTATTACTCTACGCGCTATGTGTTTAGGGTTAACCCTTTGTTTATTGTTGACAGATTTGGAAACCACCACAGAGCTGCTAGGTCCCTCCTTCACCCGGTTTAAAATCGGCAGCCTGGAGTTTGGCAGGACCTACATATTCACTATCCGCCCTCTTTACGGGGAGGTGCAGGGCCCTGTGACCTCCATCAGCCAGAGGATATGTGAGAGACAGCATTTCTGTCATGGGGGGGGGGCTGGGTTTTATAGCTGCTAAATGGTCCACGACTCAGATCATTAGTGCCCAGTTAACCAGCTGATATGGCTTAGCAGTTTCAGCTCTGTGGAATGTGATTTGGGTGTTGCCACCCGTAAGATTCTTTGTTTAAATATCCGGATTATTTATATTGCTTAAATGATATAGAGTTGAACAGTGTTATATGGAAATATTGAGGATCTGTTCCTGCTCCTGATTACTGGTTAGTTAGTCACCCCAGTTTCTGAACTGATTACTGGGTGGTTGGTATCTCTTATCAAACCCATTCCCTAACTGATTATTGAGTTAGTCTCTGTCATCACTCCTCTTTTTTTTACTTGGTAAATATTGGTGACATGGCTGGATGGTAAGGAGTGTGTTGTAAACATGGTAGATGTTGGTGACATGGTTGGATGGTACGGAGTGTTTGTTGTAAACATGGTAGATATTAATGGCTGGATGTCTGTGTTCTGATGCAGTGGGCAGCAGACCAGCTGACCCAGTACAGGTGCTGTCTGCCACCACAACCCCAACCATCCATGCAAGTGCCAGTGCCACTGCTGACATCACCGCGAGCCCCCAGGTCTACGCCGACAGGAGCCCCCATCCGCCTCCCAATACGACCAGCCCGACAACAGGCAAAGCCATGGCAACACCTACAAGCGCCAAATATGCCACTTTGGGGAGGACCACGGCAGAAGTCCCTGCTCACCTAGTTCCCATGTCTGGGCCAAGTAGGTTCAGCACCAGAGTTTCAGTGCATGTGTGAGTGCATTTGTGTGTTTGTGTTTGTCTGTTTGTGTGTGTGTGAGTGTGTGTTTGTGTGCGTTACTGTGTGTGTGTGTGTGTGTTTCAGCAGTGAGCTGTATGTTTCAGCAGTGTGCTGTGTTTCAGGGTGTTTCGGGAGGCTACTGTGGTTTCAGGATGTTTCAGCAGTGTGCTGTGTGTTTCTTTGTCTCAGTCTGTGGAAAGGTCAAGGCAGACATTGTTTTCCTAGTGGACGAGTCCTCGAGCATCGGTTCCAATAACTTTGTCAAACTAAAGGACTTTCTGTTCCGGGTGGTGACGTACTTCCCTGTCATTGGCTCTGAGGGGACACAGGTGAGTTCTCTTTCTCCATAATAATACCCCTTATTCCCAAATCCGCATCCCCCCACCCTTTGTTAGTGAAACCAACCCTTCCTCATTGAATTCCCATAATCTTCACTTTATCTGACACTGCCTGTATCATGCAAGCATTATATCTAGCTAGTCAGACAGTATTAATGAGATTGTGGCATGTGCCAGAGAGACACCGAAGTGAAAGTTTATCTTTCCACCATAAGTTTTTCTTAGTGAACGCTTTTGAGGTGGCTTGAGAGTGACTCTGAGTAACTAAGAAGCAGGGGCACTTGATAAGCCTGAAATGGACAGACACCAGTAACTCTAAGTAACTAAGACACAGGAGCACCTATCAGAAGTGTGTTGGACCGAAGAACAGACAATCTGTTTCCTCTCCAGATTGCTGTGGTACGCTACAGTGATGAGCCTAGGGTGGAGTTTCACTTGAATGTCTTCAGGAACAGAAACTACATCCTGAGGGCATTAAGAGGAGTGCAGTATGGAGGAGGGAACACCAAAACAGGTATACACACACACGCACATACACACTCACGCGATCAAAAACACTCTCTCGCACACACACAATCTACTAAACTAACACACAGTTATCTGAAGAGCACTACTGTTTTGTTCTGCACAGGTCGTGGGATTAGCTACGTGCTTAAAGAAGTTTTTCACAAGTCCCTTGGAATGAGGCCAGACGTATCCCATGTGCTGGTGGTGATTACAGATGGGCGAGCCCAAGATGACGTGCATCCACCATCACAAGTGGCACACGCACTCGGTTAGATTCCAATCACTCACACTCTCTGTCAGTCTGCAATCACTCACACACACGGTCGGTCAGCCATGGTTCACTCACACACACTCGGTCAGCCATCTCTGCCATGGTTCACTCACACACGCTCTTGGGTCAGTCCTGTCAACCATGGTTCACTCACACACGCTCAGTCAGCCATGTCAGTCATGGTTTCAGTCTCTCATCATGAGGTCCAGCATGTCTAGAATCTAGAGTCTCACGTAGAATAGCCAGCTTGCATCAGTGCATCTAGAAACTTTGCTAGTTCTCAGTGTCTGAGAATGCTTTCAACTTTTTCTCTCAGGAGTCAGTGTGCTTGCTGTAGGTGTGGCCAATGCAGACATGGAGGAACTGAGGAAGATCGCCTCACCTGCCAGCAACAAGAACGTCTTCTATGCCAACACCTTTGACGACTTCCCCTCCATCGAGCGGGAGTTCATTGGAAGAATCTGCAGCCCGGTGTTACATTCGCAATACAAACAGCATGATGAGGTAAGAAGCAGGGTTAGGGTTAGATTTAGAGTTAGAATTGGGAGCACCTGCAGAACACCTTTGCATTTGCTGTTACAAACAGCATTGCAACTTTAATGTATAGGCTGAGGAAGACAGTTGGAGTCATCCTGCTGCTATTTTCAAGGTTAGACCATCACTCATCATCATCACCATGATTCTTCAGAGTTGTGTGAATGGGTAACAAGGAGGTTGTAGGGTCATAACCTAGCAGAAATCTTTTCTGAATTAGGTTAGTAAGACTCCTCTGTGAAGCAGGTAACATCGGAAACAACACATTACATGTCATTGGAAACAACACATTAGCCCCGATCAGAAACAGGAATATCTTCAAGGTTGTGGAATTCCCTGATTTAGGCCAGGAATAAGCCACATATATACCGTATAGGTTGAACTGATGTTATGTACTTAAATGGAGAATATCTTTGTCTCTTAAAATACGAGAGTTCCTCCACCAAGCCTTTTGTTAACATCCTGTATTTTGAAGTCAGCCGTATTATGAAATAAACTTTGGGTTATTTCATTTGTTGTCGTGTGAGCTCTATATCTTCACAACTAACACGGTACCAAAAGCCTACACCCCTCATCAGAAACGCCGCATTAACTGTCATCACAAACAGCACATTAGCTCTCATTGCAAACAACACGTTAGCTGTGATGTCAAACAGCATGTTAGCTGTGATCACAAATAACATGTCAGCTGTTATCACAAACAACATGTTAGCTGTGATCACAAACAACTAGTTAGCCATCAACACAAAAAGCATGTTCGCTGTCTTCACTATTGACCCTCTTCTTTTAGTCCACACCATTGGAAACCCCCCCCGCACCACTGGACAAGCCCACTGATGTTCCAGAGAGTCTGGACAGACAGGGACCCTGCCCCTCCCAGTGTGTCAAGGTACTACTGGCTAATGTTGATAAATAAGCCTTATGGCTAATCAGTGAGGCCTGACAGTGCATTCTGTAAGTCATTGCCTTTGTCCTTCTCTTAACTTTTTCTCATCTTGTATTTTTTATTTTCAGTTTTTTATAACACTGCTTGGAGTGTCTGTAAAAATGTAAACAGATTTCAATGTTTTTTTCAGGGTCAAAAGGGGGAAAGGGTGAGTGGCTGTCATTCCCGTTGTTTGTCATTCCTGTTTGACTGGTGCTGAATTAAATAACCCCAGATGACTTCATCTTCGTCCACAGGGTGAGGCCTCTCATGGGGGACTGGTATGTCAGACCAGCGATGGTCTCGTTTACCATCCTTTTTTTCACTAAGTGATGCTTGGGGACAATCTGGGATTGTCTGACTTATGGGGTTAAATGTCTATGGGTTTGTGTATATAACTGGGTCTGGCCTGCGATGTGTTCATTTAGAGACTTCAACAGCCCTCAGGCGAGTATGAGCCATTTGGCTTGAAGAAGGGGGAGAAGGGAGAGAGGGTAAGTGACCACTGTAAAAGCCCAGAAATCCACTTTACTCATTCTGATTTCCAAGACGCCTTGATTAACTTCCATTGTAATTACATTACAATTCCATCCCTGACCTGATTTGTGATTTGGGGGCCCATTTTTTATGGAAAATCTTCAGGAAAAACTTCCCCATACTAATAACTACTGCTCCACTGACCCAGTCAAACTATACCATTGAACTGCTAGTTTGGTTGTTTTTCATGGACTTGACATCACAAAATTGGCTCAAAGAATTATGTGCCGTAATCTTCTAATTCTTATGTTTGTTTTAAGCAAACAAAGATTTTGGCTTACCAAAACTAATCTTTATGTTGAAAATCTGTTATGTTAAACTTGCATTTCATTTAGGATTCAGTGTTTTTGTAATGCTCGCACCTTCCTGAACCTGCACGGCCACCATACGTAGACAGCACTCTCATTGACCACCAGCACTCATAAACTGCACTCTCATATTGACCACCACCACACATAGACTGCACTCTTACATTGTCCACCCCCACACATAGACCGTTCTCTCATATTGTCCACCCCACATATAGACCTCAGTCTCAAATCACCTGCCACCACATGTAGACCACACTCTCATATTTTCCACTCCCACATAGACTACACTCTCATATCAAACCCTTCACATGTAGACCACACTCTCATATTGACTACCCCTGCATGCAGACTGCACTCTCATATCCACCCCGTCTCAGTATATATTCACCCTTCAACACGTAGACCCTACCCTATGTTAACCCCATTGGAACCCCATACCTCGACTTTACCCTAAGATTGGCGATGATCTATGAGCTGTACCTGTGGTTTCCAACAGGGTCTTCCTGGAACAGACGGTGTCCCAGGGTTGCCAGGGCGACCAGGAAGAACAGGGCCTCCTGGTTCAGCAGGGCAAAGGGTAAGTGATTGGTCCATGTGCACAGCTAGTAATCTAAATGATTTAAGCATTTAAACAAGTTTACAAATGATTTGTGTTTTCTTGTTGCAGGGTCCCCCTGGTGTTCCGGGTGATGTTGTAAGAGCAGAGCACTTCCAAAGTCTTTCCAGTGTTTCCATTGTCTGTATTAATTGAAGGAAAAACATTTAATTAAAACCTAAAGGGTTTAAATGGGCGGTTAGACGGGAAAAGACATCACTGCAGATTTTTCCTATATAATCAGCTGCTGTACTTTTTATGTCTTGCTTGGCTCTCAGGGTACACCTGGAATAGCTGGACCTAAAGGCCAGAGAGGAGAAAGAGTAAGTTTTACCCTACATTTAATAAATCTAGTGATGCCTCAACATAAACTGGATTCTCTAGTACACTTAGCAGCAATCTACACTAGTCACAAAACCATTTCCTTATAAGAAGTTTGAACTGTACTGAAAACCTGGATTTTAAATTTAGCTTCCAGAGTTAAAAACAGTCCATATTTTGTACGTTTTCAACCCCCTTTCAAAATAAAAGCCTGCAGTAATACGAAGATATTGGTAATTATTATAAATTGTGACTGTTAAGGATATTGACTATGTCCCAATCATAGTACTTCACATATCGCAGGGTGAACCTGGGTACGTGCTGGGGGGGATGGAGTTTACTCCAGGTCGGAAGGGAGAACCTGGTTCATCGGTAAGTGTTATTTCACATAAATAAATTTGAAAAAAGTCTGAACCAGCAGCCATTTGGTTCAGTTCCTTAACCACTACAACTATCTACCATGAAAGATCGGAGCTAATGTTTTAATTGTAATTAAACCAAAATCACAGTAGAAGGCTGTGGCTATGCACTTGTTATGTCTGACAGGGACCACAAGGACCCCCTGGAATACCAGGGCATTCTGGGCCCTCAGGGCTCCCTGGCCAGCCAGGGCCGCCTGGGTCTCCAGGAATTTCAGTCAAAGTAAGTATGAACATAAACTGCAGTCATAATCCTGTTCTGTATGGATGCCCATCTTAAGCCAGTGTTGTGTCTGTCTTTCAGGGTGAACCAGGAGAAGCAGGTATAAGAGTAAGTAGAAATCATTACTTTTTACTCATCAATAGTTCAGACTTTCAACATTCATATTGATATGAATAAAGTATTATCAATACCATAAAAGTTATTGCATATAATAAAGTGTAATTCCACAATTGATGATCATGAAAATTGTTTTGTTATACTAGCAATAATCAGTGTTTATTAGTACAGAAAGGGGACCAGTAAACCAATTTAACTTAATCATTCTGACTGCCTCACTAAGGGGCCTTTAATGTAATAATTGTGTTTTTTCAATAACCTCTTCTTTAAATCTTGCTGAAGCAAATGCAAGCTCTGTTGTAACATCTTCCGGCCACAAAAGTGGAAGCCGGCCTACATTGTGCTGGCTGGGATAAAATGCTAGTAAAGCTAGGTGTATTTAGCGTACCATCTACTAGGTTGGGCAGCAGCTAGATAGATAGATAGTCTAATCGAGGTTGTCAAGAAAGACCTTCAAAAGCGATCCTTCTTGCCCTCTGGCAAGTCTATTACTAAAGGCGCTCCTTTGCCTGGCCAAAGTGACATGTAGAGGGTGGACGATAGTGTCCATTGTCCACAACCTTCAAAGAATCCAGACCAACCCCCAGGACAGAGCTAGCTCTCCTGATCAGCTTGTCCATCCTGTTAGCTAGCCCGCAGCTAGGGCTATTATCCGATTTATTTTAAGGCCTGCACATTACCCCCTTGCTAAAAGGTCTAGAACAGGGGCATTCAATCCTGGTCCACAGTGTCTGAGGGTTTTAGAGCTGTAAGCATCTGATTTATACCTGTAATCACAAGGTGAGTTTATATTCAAGGAAAGGCTCCCACAGATCTCATTAACTACTTTAATCTGCATCAAGGTTGCTAACTATTGCAATACGCTTATTTGGTTAGCTAGTTAGCCAACGCTATCATACCATCGTAGCCTTCAGTGCACTGCAGGTGATTTTTTCTGGGTTCCTGGTTGGAGGGAAAGACACCAGTGGTTTATGCTCTGTTCTGGGTTCTTTGTTGGAGGGATAGCCATTGGTGTACTGCAGAGGGAGGAAAAATATTTTTTTTATATTCTTGGGATAGTCAAAAAGCCAGTGAGCGAAAGAAACAGTATTTTTGGGACAGTCAGGGATTGTAAAGGAAAATGACATTTTTTAAATACAAAGGCCTAGGACCATTTAATGCCTTAAAAGTGAGAAGCAACACCTTCAATTCAGGACAGTGCTTAATGTAACCACTGAAGTGATGCTAAGACTGTTTTTCATGAGTTGTATAGGTTTGGTCACAGTCTGTAGGCTACCTGAAAAAAGGTGTTACAGCAGTCTAGTGTAGAGGTGAAAAAAGTATAGATATGTTTTTTCTGCATCCTTTAAACAGAAATCCCTTATTCTGAGGTTGCTTTATAATAAAGACGTGGCCATGAGAAAATAAAGTTTTATCAAGCCCTTGTTGATGATGACTAAAGGTAGCCTAGTTTTGTGATTCTTTTTCCTTTGTCTGTCTGAAACTGAGTGACATGGACATGAATAGTGGGAACACAGTTATAATAATCTGTTGCAATATTTTTAACAGAAAAGTCAAGCTTTGAAGCTGTGATCAAGACCTACATGGTCTTTCATATACATAAAAGCACATCCTGGACAAATAGCTAGTTGCTTCATATGGCCATTGATGAAAACCAGCACTTTTGTTTGCATTCCCAGGGCCCTCGTGGAAAGACTGGTGGCACAGGAGAGAAAGGTCATCCTGGAAAAGAGGTGAGTGATTTCTGCTCAGCATTGATTCACTCTGAAGGACCATCAGACACATTGCACTCCCCCAACAGTGTCTCAAAACTTCAATTCTGCAACAAAGAAACCAGCTGAAGAGCCATTGGAGAGCCAAGTACGATCACTGGTCCAGCCGTACATTTTTCAAATGTTGCTGCATCAAAACAAAATCATTAAGAAATTTATGTGTACTGTTTGTCAGAATTGTGGTTGAGATTCTGTGTTTATGTTTGTCTTTTTTAGGATTGAGATTGGGGTGTTTATGTGTGTCTGTTTTGGAGTTGAGAAAGCGGTTTTTATGTGTGTCTTATTTAGGGTTGCAACTTTGTGTTTACGTCTGTCTTTTTTAGGGTCTGGTGGGGTTACCTGGGCCGGTCGGAATTGATGGTATTCCAGGATTCCCAGGACAGAAAGGTGAAAAGGTATGTTATTTCACCACTGACCTTTCACCTTGAGCTGCTGTTTTGTGTCTCCATCCTGTGGTTGATTCCAAAAGCTCTCCCAGCTAACACATGATGATGTCATTATGTTCCTGTGAGAATGATGTTGTTACGTTCTTGTTGCGAATGATGTTATTATGTTTCTACGAGAATGATGTCATAACATTCTTCTGAGCAGGATGTCATTACTTTCCTATGAGAATTAAATCAGTACATTTCTGTGAGAATGATGTAACTACGTTTCTGTCCAAATTATGTCAGAACATTTCTGTGAGAATGATGTTATTATGTGTCTGCGAGAATAATGTGTTTTAACTGGGCTTTCGACATTTCAACGGTTTAACAGTTTTGATCAGCAGGTTTCATCATGTGATCCGTTTAATATCTCAGATATACACGATCAGCCATAACATTATGAGCCATCACAACCTTGTCAAAGTCGCTCAGAACCTTACGCTTGCCCATTTTTCCTGCTTCTAACACATCAACTTTGAGGACAAAATGTTCACTTGCTGCCTAATA
>JAOVYW010057324.1:5602-18843 GCA_025775045.1 Hiodon tergisus | reverse complement strand
CGCGGGGCTCGAGCGCCAGAGGAAACCGAGAAGAGAAACCATCCGCTGAGACACAAGCAGGTCCGCGGGGCTCGAGCGCCAGAGGAAACCGAGAAGAGAAACCATCCGCTGAGACACAAGCAGGTCCGCGGGGCTCGAGCACCACTTATGCAGTATTGAATTCATTTAGCAACCATAACACAAAGACGTGTGGGGAGACACACAAATTTAATAGACTCAGAAGTTCTGGTTGACCCAAATGGGTAAGAGGGTGTGATGTATGAAGACAGACAAAAAGGGGAAGAGGGACTGAAGGTGAAGAGAAGGAGGAGTGAAGGAGGTGAAGAGGAACTGAAGGTGAAGAGAAGGAGGTGAAGAGAAGGAGGTGAAGAGGAACTGAAGGTGAACAGGGACTGAAGGAGGTGAAGAGGAACTGAAGGTGAACAGGGACTGAAGGAGGTGAAGAGGAACTGAAGGAGGTGAAGAGAAGGAGGTGAAGAGGGACTGAAGGTGAAGAGAAGGAGGTGAAGAGGAACTGAAGGTGAACAGGGACTGAAGGAGGTGAAGAGGGACGAAGAGGGACTGAAGGTGAAGAGAAGGAGGTGAAGAGGAACTGAAGGTGAAGTGAAGGAGGTGAAGAGGGACTGAAGGTGAAGAGGGACTGAAGGAGGTGAAGAGGGACAAAGAGTGACTGAAGGTGAAGAGAAGGAGGTGAAGAGTAACTGAAGGTGAAGAGGGACTGAAGGAGGTGAAGAGGGACGAAGAGGGACTGAAGGTGAAGAGAAGGAGGTGAAGAGGAACTGAAGGTGAAGAGGAACTGAAGGAGGTGAAGAGAAGGAGGTGAAGAGGGACTGAAGGTGAAGTGAAGGTGAAGAGGGACTGAACGTGAAGAGGAACTGAGGGCGAAGGAGGTGAAGAGGAACTGAACGTGAAGTGAAGGAGGTGAAGAGGGACTGAAGGTGAAGAGAAGGAGGTGAAGAGGAACTGAAGGTGAAGAGGAACTGAAGGTGAAGTGAAGGAGGTGAAGAGGGACTGAACGTGAAGAGGAACTGAGGGCGAAGGAGGTGAAGAGGAACTGAACGTGAAGGAGGTGAAAAACTCCTATGTAAAATCATTCTCATGCCAGTACTCCTGACAGCAGCTGTTCTACATAATGTCTTTCAAAAACAACACAATCACGTCACACCCTCCAGGGACGGGGTTGCCGTCTGGTTCCCGTCACTAAAAAAGAACAGGGACAACACACGGTGTTAACACCTTTACGCGTGGTAAATCGTTCATATGACCAACTTATCTTTGGACTAACCGGGATACGGTTCCAGATTTTACAGTGTCTTGCCTAGGAATTCTGACCTTGGTAGAACCCTGGGCGACCAGGTCTGGAGCAGACCATACAGTTAAAACACAATATATTTACCGTAAATAAATACCGTGTCTAGCAACCACCTGCGTTCATGTCCACATTTTAAAAGCCTGACAGGTTTTTGACGGGACAGCGGGGGTGGGGGGGTGGTCCCAGCACCACCTGTGCCAGGTGCAGTGTGTTGCTAGAAATAAAAATTGTCCTGCACCGTGACAGAGAGTCTGACGGGATGCCGGCCGCGTCTTTGTCCCAAAGATCCCTCAGAACACACTCTCAGAGTGATAATTAACATCTCGGCCCACACAAACACACACGCACGCACACGCGTTATTGTAATTAATTTTCCCAGCAGATGCCCTGATAAACAGTGATGGATGCAGTGCACAGAGGCAGGGTAAAAAAACAACAGAAAAACAGGACGAGATAAGGACACACGCAGGAAGTGAAGGCTTACTTTTCCGCTCACGCACAAAGATTACGACTTCAAGGTGCTCCACGCTTCCACCAAATATTTTCCCCTCTGGCCACCAGGCAAGGCACCCAATGCAGTAAGTAAGTTCCTATTTACCTCATGCTTATGGAATTTCAGACGTCAGTAACATTAGTCGAAAAGCGCATTACATTTCAAATGAAGAGACCTATCGGAGAAAGCAGGACGGCAGGGGACGCGAATCCTATCCCGTTCATCCTGAACGCAGACGCACCAGGTGAGCAATCGGAGAGGAGGCCAGGGACTGAACACACGAAGCAGAAATATAAACTTGCTCAGATTAAAAGGCAAATTCATCAGATGACGGGCGGGTGAGATATGCGACCCTCCCGCGCAGCGCTCTCACCAGCAGTCAAGCGGCCCAGCTAACGGATTACGTCGTCACGGCGATAGACACGCGGATCATTCCGAGCGGGAGAAGGAAGAAGGATGGGCGACTTGGAGCCTAGGCTCCATCAGACTTCGGGCTGACGCGATAATGTTGTCGCAGCGTTGCGTCTGCGTTGTGAGACTGGAGACAGAGCGACCTCTGTGAGCGGTACGAGTGGGGGCGGGGGGAAGGGGGACCCACCGTCATGGGGCATTGCATTGACATTTGATTTATTCAGCAGGTGCTCATATCCTGCGGGACCTATTGCAACTGCACGTAATCAAAGAGGCGAACGCAGCAGGTCTGCATTCACAGGTTACTGCAGTGTTAACGAGGATCATTAGCATGGATCCTATTCGCTCGTTCCTTATTGGCCACGCTTGCAGTGCATCACACGTGCTGTTACACACAGGGAATTGAGCTTTCTGCGTCCCCCCCAATGTCAAAATTAAGGTGTGGAAAAGAGCCAAGAATTTTTTTCATTTTAAACTCGCAAAGCCATGGAAAGACACGAGACATGTGCCACACAGCGGTAGATTTAACTTTCAATTAAAACTGTTCCGTTTTATTCATCATTCTTACAAGTAACTTCAGAAGGGAGATGGTGGAAGAGAGACATAAAAGCGGGAATTAATCAGACGCGAGGGAGTGAAAAATTGCAAACCCCTCGACATAATTTGATTGCTAACTGAAGGCCCCAGTGGGCTTCCAGTCACTTGTCATTGGGACAGTTTTTAAACGATGTGGAGATGGGCCGGGTTAACACACTGGAAAGGGATCCCTGCAGGTTCAGTGGCTGCCTGTGTCATGATCAGGCTGAGGTTGTCAGGAAAAACTGCACGCGTCTCCAAAGAACGTGACTTTGCATAGACGAGATCGCCCTTGTCCTAACTCTAGCACACGCGTATTTTGATGCCATTTTTCTTTCATGAAAGGCAACTTTCAGGAGGGACATCAGATACGGCCACTGGATAATCGTGCACAAATATAACAGAGAAAACCGGTGGCCATATTTACCGTCACTGATGCCATCAATAACAGGCCTGGCTATAGCTTGATAAGTAACCTTTACAAGCTTTACCAAGCTAGCCTGCTAGACAAGTTAACATTATGTCTGGGTAAGGTTAATGATGGCTAATGTACTGTGTTAAAACGGAAAAGCGTTTGGAGACCTCTGAACCCGGTAGCAGAGGCAACGGTGAACTATAAAAGTTGTTACCAGCATAAACCGTGAGTTTATTTAGCACGACGAGAACCCCCCCCCCCCCCCCCAACAAATCGGGGTTGATGATTCCCTCACTGGTGGATTCTCCCCCCCGTGTCTTTGTGCATTGGACTCACCTGGTTTCAGGACACTAATGCCCAGCAGATTGGAGTTGCGGAAGGCCGCCTTGGCCCAAGTGCTGTCGTAGTTCCTCCTCCACAGCTCGCCCAGGCACTGGTAGGTTCCGGCCTCGTCCGGCCCCGCACGGCTCAACATCAGTCTAAAGATGCTGCCGGCAGGGGTCCTGTCCACGGTGGTGCGGACCCCCACGCCCGGCAGCTGGTCGCCCCACTGCAGCCCCCCGTCCCGCGTGAAGGTCACCAGGTCGCCGAAGTCGGCGCCACCGAGAGGCTGGAAACGCCAGGTCACGGCGGGGCGGACGCAGGGGTTGGAGGACAGCTTCACGATGCACTGCAGGTCGAAGGAGTCGCCGTAGGTGACGCTGGGTGTCCGCGACGAGGCCGACACGGAGAACGAAGATTCTGGGAAAAGCAGGGGAGGGGATGAAACGGTTACTCACTACGTTTTGAATACGTTACTGACAACCGGAAACCAGGGGTTCACAGCCCTATGTCAAAAGAATGGAGACTAATTTCACCCTTCAAGCGTCTTCAAGAGCACCAATCCAGGGGAAATAGTCTGTCACATTTTAAACACAAAGATTATACACTTCCTTAAAAATGTATTGTCTTTTTTTCTAAATCTAAACAGCACCATGAACTTGACATCCTTTGCAAGCTAAAAAGCTAAATTCGGGCGCTAAACTTCAGGCACTAAACAAAAGGAAGTAGCTTTTTTTGAACCCATGAAAAAATGACGTTGCCGGTAAGGACTCCGTGTTCCGACAGTCAGGGAACGGAGTTCTTCGTTCTGAGTGACTGCCCAAGTCTGACAGGTTGTGTCCAGCGGCACATGAAGCTCAGATTTAAATTACACTTCTCTCCAGATGAATCCTCTTGCCATGCTCTCCCACTGAGGCGGTAGTGAGATCTCATCCTCAAAACCTGGGCTCTCATTAGAAACAGCACAAAAAAACCCAGATTAATGTTTTCCGGAAAAAAGGGCAGGTAAAAACTTCAACGAAAATTGAGCTGAACAGAAGGCAGTTGGGGGGGGGGGGGGGATCTACCAACATCAGGTTGGGGACAAAAAATAAAAATAAAACAAAGGTGTGATTAAAAACTTTTGGTCCAAATCCACACCTTAAATAATACACATGCAGGCCGAGATTCAGCGCGTATCCATTACTGACGCTGTCACTTTGAAAATGAGGAAATTTTAAGCAAAGTCTGTGTGGTCTAACCTGCTCTTATCCATGGTTCCTTAAGCTCCTGCAGGACAAACCTTACTCTGCACTGACAAAATGAGAAACGTTTTAGAGAAAGTCTCTTTACGGTCAGGCGTTACTCTTCTATAACGAGTCCTCACTGAGCATGTGCAAGAAAAGAAATGGCAGACAAGGTGACCTGAAGCATGTCCGATCGATCAATCTGCAGCCGAGACCATGGAAAAGGTAAGCAGATTACCACAGGTGCTGTGTGTGCCGGCTAGACAGAACCCGCTAATCCTCTCAAAAGGTAAAAGGGATTTATTTTAGCTGCAATCAGATAGGACACCAGATATGACTGATTCGGTCGCAAAATAAAAACCAGCACGGTGGGAGGAGAGAAAGGGTAGAGGACATACGAATGTGGTGAAAGACGGGGGCCTTGACAGGGGAAGGAGAACGAAGGAAGCCGGAAAAACCGACAACTCTTACCGGCGGCTTTGACCGTGAAGGACTTGGAGGCAGACTTCTCACCGATCTTCTCCCAGGAGAAGTCGGGCGCTTGGATCCACTCCGTCACCACGCATCTGTACTGGCCCTCGTCCCCCGGCAGGGCATTGTGGACGGACAGGGCGAAGGTGCCAGTCCGCACGCGCTCCAGGCGGACCTCCCCGTAACTGCTCCGCTCCCGGTACGACGGGCCGGGCCTAACGGTGCCCTCCCGGTCCACCGACGCCAGATCCACCGCCGGCCCGAGGCCCTTCCTGTCCGTCCGCTGCCAGGAGACGGACAAGCTGCCCGCCTTGTCTGTGGTGGCCCGCACCGAGCAGGTCATCTGGATCGTCTCTCCCTCCAGGACCTCGGTGGAGTTGCTAGACAGGGAAACGGTAATGTTGCTTACTGGAGAGAGAAAAGGGTGGAAGAGGGAAGAAAAAAAAAAAGGTTATAACTCATAAAATTTTCATGACCAGGAAATACTGAAAAAAACCCACAATCGGTAAAGGTGCTCGCCTGAGTGCAGACTGAGCCCCATGAGCTGACAGTTTCTTATGCTGAATTTGACTTCCTCCCAGCGCGGTATATCTCCACGGTTTCTTTGGGCTCGCTGAACCTTCACGCTTAGGGAACTCTGAACAATAACCTGGGGTTCCCTCGCCCCACTACTGAAGACACGCAGACCTTGGTATTGCTCCTGGGGACCAGAGATTGTGGCTAGACTCAGACTTCAATCCCACACCCTCGTGAAGAAATACTTCCAACTGATCTGATATTTGCCCCGAGATAAAAGAGTGCGTTTTAAGGAAAACCGCTCGGAGGGGTCCGGTAGCGCTCAGATCAAGCATTACCAAAGTCCATGCCCAATTTTTTATAGCTTGAACCCCGTTGTGAGGTGCGTTTTGAATCCCTGCCCGCCCTCCTCCTCTGAGGCAATCCTCTCTAGGCCAGGGAGAGACTTCTTTTCAGCACGCACTTGACATTCTGAGGATTAAATCGCCTCCCTGAAACGGCAGACTGGCATCCTTAAATCTAAACAAGTGGCCGATGTAATCAATACAGAGATGATTGATGGATCCTTTTTTCTCCCCATTAATAAAATTTATAAACTTAAGTAAATCCTTGCCAAAATACCCTATTAAGACCCATCTGAGGACAACATATCATTATTTCAGCTCTCCTCTCCTCCTGTTCGAAATCCACATCATCCCATCAATATCCATTTATCTGAGGAACTTCAAACAACCCTATCAGACACAATTTGTCAATGGTGTTTAAATCCCTTTTATCTTCCGCCACTTCCTCTCTCATCGCATCAATTATTATTATGTCTATTTCAGAGCAGGAGGAGTGCTTTTCAAAAGCCACATGCGCTGAAAACAAAAGCCTTTTACAATTCGGAACAAACGACAAAGGAAATGAGTACCGAGCCAACCAAGTTAAATGTCACAGGTTAAAAGGTAAACCTTGGCAAGAAGAAAAAGCAGAACCTACTATATCAATAACTAAGAGGCAGGGCATCGTGACTGGTGAAATTCAAAACGACTACGGCAGCCACTTTGTCTTTCGGTGGGTCAGGTGCTCCCGTTTCACCCAGTCTTGTTTAACTGAAATCATTACAGGGATTGGAAATGACCTCACCCTCACCCTCATCTGGGGTAAGTGTCCGGGTGTAAAGGAAGCGCTCAATGAGAGGTAGTCCACACTCACACTCGGGTCATTGGAGTTGATTCTGGCCAACGTTTGTACACTGTAGCCTTACCAAGCTCAAAGGCACTTTAGATGGCACCATGTTTGGTATCGCCGTCGGACGGGGAAGGCACTGCAGGAAACGGGCTGTCGGCCAAACCTCGCGTTTTCACGTCCCACCCTGATCAGGTCTCCCCTCACACCGGCCTCAGCGCTTCAGCCCACTAAGTGGGACCGCAGCTCAACAGGACGGGATTAAAGCAAAGTCTCCAGAGAAGCCGGGGGGTCACAGCCACCACCCCATCATTTCACGCCTGTTGGAACAGGATCCTCCAAGTTCAGCTAATATGCCACCTTTCCCCGGGCACCCGGCACACAAAATGAAGCTGGGAGATGCATGAACCCTATAGGGGCGAGCGTTTCAATGCGGAGACTTTGCGTTCGTGCCGCTCATCACCAGCCATTCATTAATATAATGAACGTCTTTAGTTGTTTTTAGGAGTGAATTTTGCATTTCAATGGGAATCATTACACAATGGAGGCAGTCCTACTGAAGAGAACCAGCCCACACAGGAGCAGTGGTGTGTATAGGGAAAAAAACACTATTGTTTTTGAGCAATAGAAGATTAATCTCCTCCCAGCAGAGAGAACATTACATTAAATGCATCACAATACATTATTACATTATACATTGTTCTGCCAACTGCCTTACCCAGGGTCACTTATATCTCTATTATTTTTGTCCATCATCCATTTGCCTGAGAGAAGAAACCTTACTGGTACCAAGACAGGGCCTTCCCATGTTTAAATTCAGGTTAATCCACATCCAACCACATGTGGACTTTGCTGGACAGTGAGCAGTATATAAGATCCCTTCCTTCTCCTATAGGCACTCTCACTCACCGAGGGGCTGGACGGAGATCTGCACGTTGCGGGACCTCTTGGCCCTGTCGACCAGGTCCCCGTTGGGCGTCCTCTCCCGCTCGGTGACCCGGCAGATGTACTTCCCGCCGTCCTCGGGACGCAGCCGCTGCAGCTTCAGCAGGTGGACGGACGGGCTCTCCTTGCGCACGCTCATCTGGCCGGCGGCCTCCCGCTCCGTGTAGTTGCCGCCCAGCGTGGGCACGCCGCTGGGGCTGACGGCGGCCACGGACGAGCTGCTGAAGACCCAGGAGACGGAGAAGAAGCGGTCCTGGATGTTCTGGCCGTCGATGCTGCAGCGCAGTTCCAGGGGCTCGCCCGCCATGTAGGCCCGACGCTCGCTGTTCACCTGGATGCTGAAGTCCCTGTCTGGAGATGGAGACGCTCCCATTACTTAAAGTGACAGGCGCTCACCGGACAGGCACCGTTTGATAAAGCGCGGGGTTTACATTTTTGCTTGTATGTTTTTCTCAACCTCTTCCTAAAAAAACACATCAAGCGGGAAATGCCATCATGTGTTCCTGAAGAAAGAAATCCCAGATTTTTTCACTCCACAGAGATTCAAAGCAAATGCGCTGACCATAAAGCTGATTGACAGATGATTGGAAAGTACAGAGGTAGAGCGTTGTCTCGCGGGCTGGAGCTGCGTTGTACGTTGACGTTGTTCATTTACACAGCGATGCAACGTCGACTCACATCCGTAAACCGATTTAAAGCAACGCCCCCAGGCAGCAATTATGGAGACTTAACACAACATAATGTATAAAACATCCCTCCTCTCTGCGAAAAAAAACAACAACACACACACACCATTCTCTACCGCTACGCGCCGTGCTTTCTCTCGAACGAGAGCCACCGCAAAAAAGGTGTGATTAACCCAACTACCGCCAGGCTCGGCTCGCCAGCAGTGGCCGGCTTTGTTCTCGGTGTAAGACATGTAAGACTTCTCATCTGGTCCTCTAGCCTGTGGCTACAGGCATCTCAACGCGAACTAGACAAGACGACAGCAGTCACGGAAATGATCTTAGCGAGGCTGCAAACGGTCCCCCAGCTAACTGAACCCACAACCTGCTGGGGTTGAAGCTCATATCAAAGCCTAAGGGTCAGTTTGGTAGCAACAGCAGCAGTAGGTAGGCAGCCATTTTCCCGTAGGTGAAACGCGGTTACGTTCCATAACGTTCCATCTTTTTGTCCAGCCAATTAAACACCTTCCTGGGATATCGAGGGTTCGCACACTGAAGTTCAGAGAGAAGTCTGGCTCCCGTAATGTATTTACTGGTTCACTATATACTTTTTCCAAAACGCCAATAACAATTTACCACAGTGACTGTTCTACCACTCCGAGTGACTGATTAAGCCTTTCTGGCGCCCCGTTTTTTTGTGAAGGCATAAATAATTCATAACACATCAACATAATGAGCACTGGGAGGGAAAGTGGAACACTGACAGATGCCTGGAGTTGACAGGAAAAATATTAAATAAATACAGAATTTCTCAACAAGCTCCAAACGGTCCCCGGCAGATTCCACCAGCGACTCATTTAGTAATGAAGGTAAATTATTACAGCCAAATTACTTTCTTTATAATGCAACGATAGCAATAACAATTTAAAATATATATAAATAACAGCCATTTTAGATTTTTTCCAACCCGTATGGCGGTACATGGCATCTCAGCCCCCAGGCACCGGTAGCGACAAACGGGTATTATGGTGAGGTACCGGTACAACCAAGCTGGAATCCCTGTAATGCTCTCCATTTCCGGACCCAACCGAACGGCTCTGGGCGCCGTGAGGAACAAAGACGGTCCTTACCATTAGTCAGGGACCGGGCAGACGCTCATACCCAAAATGACCCACACAGATTTTCAGGTGAGGTACCTTGTTCAAGTGTCCTGGGACACGAACCTATAACCTCCTGATCACAAATCTGGTGCCTTAACCAGCACACCCTCTGTTGCCAGTTCTTGGTATATACCAGACCGCAATGAAGAATTTGATTATATGGTCTTTGTGCATTTAATAATGATTTAAAAACCGTTCAAATAGGTGACGGAAAAAGCTTGAACCTCTAACGGCATGAAACGTTTATCAGTGATGGGCAGAGTCACTAAATACATTTTTTCCCATCACTCCCTGTCCAAACGTTAACCCTTCAGGTGAGTGTCATTGCAATAGTGTCTGGTAGCAGTAGACTGATCCACAAGGCCTGCTGGATCTCCGTAAACCCCCGACCCCTACCCGTGGGCTGCACTTTGACCGTGGTCTTCTCCGATTGCTTGCGGGTCAAGGCGGTCCAGGAGCCGTCAGGGTCTTGGATCCACTCGACCCCTTCGCAGTACACCAGGCCCTGGTCGGCGGTTTGGAGCCCGTAGACGGTCAGCCGGTAGGCGAAGCTGCTGGTCTTGTCCAAGCGGAGGTCGCCGGCCGCAAAGCGCTCTGCGTAGGGCTCACCCGCCCGGACCATGAAATCTCGGCTGAGGGCGACCAGCTCCTGGGGCGGAGCGACGCTGGAGGGCTCGGCGGAACGCAGGTACCAGCTCACCGACAGGTGGGTGTGTTGAGCGGTTTGGCGGGTGACCTCACAGGTCAGCTGCAGCGTGTCGCCCTCCACCTTGTTCAGGGTCTGCGCGGCAGAGGACACGCTCAGGGTATCAGGGATGACTGAAACCGAGAGAGAGAGAGAGAGAGAGAGAGAGAGAGAGGGGTTGGGGGTTAGTATCCACACTCGTTCCTGATCTACACGAGCAGGGATTGGCACGTGCTGGGTTTAAACCAAAGCACAGCAGACCAGGTGGCGCGCGTGAGAAGACCCGGCCACAGACGGTGGTTCTTAAAGATGATCCTCAGACGGCGTTTCCCAGACGGGTCGTCACTCAGACGTTACAGGGTGCCGGTGATGTTACCGAGCACTTCATTGTCATTACGGCACGACGGCGGAGTGCCAAAGTCTTGTAAGCTCCCCTCTCCCGCGTTCCGGAATGCGTTCCTAAACAAACCACTTTTTTCTCTCTGCTTCCTAATCCTCAGATTTAAAAAAAACGCGCTTTAACGTCATTTTCAGTTATAGCCAGAGCAATTTACATAATACATTTGCACATGAAAAACTGAGTATGACAACATTTCTGTTGAAAAATTAAAAGGCAGTGATACGAATAATAAAAATAGACAAAGAGAAAAATTATTTACACAATGGCCACTTGAGACCCATAGCAGTTTCCACGGAGACAGAGGACATGTTGCCCCACGTACACGTACACGTACACGTACACGTACACGTACACACACAAAAAAAAATGAACTAGTCGGGGGTTAATACCATCTTAATAAATTGTTGACCGAATGTCTATATACTTATAAAGAAGGTCAAATGAGACATGCCAGTTAATTATTTAATGACTTAAAGGTTGAAAAACCAATGAAACGTCCCCGCCACACCTCCGCATGACTCCATTGGCAGACTGGAGTTCTAAGAGGATCGTGGGTGGGTGGTTGGGTGGGCGTGCAGACCATTTTAATGGATGATGAGATTTTACAAAGGTAGGTCGAAACAGACATATCACTCAGTGATATTTCGGCGAAGGATCGGCGAGGGCCGTTGTTCTGTATATCAGCAAGACGCCTCGGAGAGGAGAGAAACTTCAAGGCTCTCATAATGACTGCCCCGGGCAACGAGAGCGCCGCGTTCTACCCAGGAGGGACTCTGCTTAACATCAAGCTTTTGGAGCTGCCACAGGACGAGCGACGCCAGCCCTCCAGGTGAGACCATTGAAGTGTTCCAGCTGAAGCGCCAAGCACAAGCCGCTGTCTGCTTTAAACCGGGGTTAAATGAGTCCATGGCTATGCCCTGGGTCTCCGCCCATCTGTCTGGGCCAGCCAATCAACAGCCAGAGGCAGTGGTGCTGACCTATGACAACGCGTCCCCGTGTAAACGAAGCCTGGTGATAAGGGAAGACGAGGATAAGCCTTGCCCTCATCACTGAAAGATGCCAGATGACTGTCAGCCTGCCCGTATGTCAACTCTCGAGTTTCTTAATTCCAGCATTGTTGTGGTGGTGGGGGTTTGATGTTAGGAAACCCATCCTCCCAGCTAAGAGGCGTTTGTCCATAATAGAGCCATTGCACAACTTCACCTCGTGAGCCCAACTGAATCACACTGGCGACGATCTAACACAACCAAAGTCAAATTTGTATCATTTTTTTGGTTCAGGGTCACCCCTTACGAGTTTTGGGGCATTGTGAGATTCTCTGTCCTCGGACCCACGCAGAGTCGTCGTTCCACTGGGCCTGCCGGACCCTGTTGACCGCAGGAAATGAATTCTTCTGTCGCTTGTTTTACTCGTGCGGCATCACACCCGAGTTAAAGGGCGACCCGGAGGAGCGGAGGAAGATGAAAGGTTGCGAATGAAAGGGAGCGCGATTGTTAAGCTGCTGTCCGGCAAGTTTTAACACGGTTGCACAACTCGCACGCGAATGCGGAGACTGGCAGCGGGGGGGGGGGGCGCAGGCAACGCAGCCGAGAGACAGCCACAAAGCACACATCCGCTGGGATGGCATTTTAACAATCTGTCCTCCGAGGCAGCTAATGAAACGAGAGGAAGGGAGAGCCCAGAGGAGGGATCAGGGCTTCTGGGTTTGACACCAGACCCCCTTTTGTGAGGTTTAACAAGCCCAGCGGACAGGCAGACAACAAAAGGAGAGAGACAGAGGGAGTAAATGGTGATGAAGACTCACTGCGGCCGTTTTTTAACTAGGCGGCCGCCATCTCTCTCTCGCCCTGTGATGAATAGTGCTTCTGCTTAACAACCTTTGTCCTGGTCCTTCTTGTCTGTTTTCTGTCGACCCGATTCTCATCACCGCAAAAGACAGCACAAGGACCCCTACCACCTTGCCTCAGCGCCTGCTCATCCCTGACTTCACAAAAGAGAGATGGGAGTCATGGTTACGGAAAAGAGATCTAGGTCTGCGCGAGGACTCCGCACTGGCATCTGGGTAATGTAGTCGTAGAGTGAGGAAACGGATAACTGCGTAGGAGGCAGTTGACTGGTAAAATAGGATTATGAAGATATTGAGGAGAAGTAGTATATTCAGCTGAGTGAAAGTTGCTAAGACACAGCATACACTGTTAAATACCAGGAGGCATTGTTGGCATACTGGATGAAGCACCATTCAGATTTATTCTGTATCCCGCACAGCGGTGGTGCCGCTTCAGACAGCCCCGATAGTTCCAGAAACACCATGGCAACGTAAGAGACGTCGAGAGAACCCTTTGCTTGCCGCCGGTCCCCGCCAATTGACCCCTTTCGCAGGCCAAGGCTACACCTGCATTCAGCATGCCGCGGAGTAAACTCCCCGGAGTGGTGGTGGTGACTGATGTTTAACTCTGCCCGAGGACACCCGGCGGC
>JAOVYW010057313.1:1351-19132 GCA_025775045.1 Hiodon tergisus | reverse complement strand
AACGAATTATGTGCATCAAGAATCGAAGCGTTATTGACAGACTACGGGATTATCTTTAATGCTAACGAATTATGTGCATCAAGAATCGAAGCGTTATTGACAGACTACGGGATTATCTTTAATGCTAACGAATTATGTGCGCCAAGAATCGAAGCGTTATTCACAGACTACGGAATTACCTTTAATGCTAATGAATTATGTGCGTAGTGAATCGAAGCGTTATTCGCAGACTACGGGATTACCTTTAATGCTAATGAATTATGTGCGTAGTGAATCGAAGCGTTATTGACAGACTACGGGATTACCTTTAATGCTAACGAATTATGTGCGTCGAGAATCGAAGCGTTATTGACAGACTACGGGATTACCTTTAATGCTAATGAATTATGTGCGGCGGGCATCGAAGCGTTATTCACAGATTACAGGATTACCTTTAATGCTAACGAATAATGTGCGGCAGGCGTCGAAGCGTTATTCACAGACTACGGGATTGCCTTTAATGCTAATGAATTATGTGTGTCATGGTGCCCTTTGGCGGCTTTTCAGGATTTTTCACGGATGATTGGAATGCTTGGCATTGGAGAGGGTGCTGTGGTCTTGTCATAACAACCTGGTTGTCTTCCCAGTAAGATCATGTTTAGCGTTTGTTTGTGTTCTCATGCAGGGTAATTCTTAATCGGTCAACGTTGAGCAGAATGAAACCTGAATAGTCCAACATTTTGCTGCTATGACAAAAAGGACTAGTGGCTCTTTGCCCAGAATGGATTATTTTTCACTTGCATCCTCTTTACAGACTTAGGTCAAACCTCCATACTAGTGATAAAGTTGCTAAGAGTGTGTTTGGAAAGAACCCAGGAATAAACATTTACATAAATGCTCACATAAAATCGGGCATGTGTTTGGGATTCGCTGAAAGTACAACTGTTTATACAACAAGCCTCTTTTCCCAAGTAACAAAAGACGCGCGAGATTCCGAACAAGAAGTGGACGTGGGATTTCCTAAAATCTACGTATTAATGAAACAATTACCCCGATTAAATTAAATTCATTTCAGAGATGAGTGATCTAGACTAGATTTTGACATTTGTGCAGCTGTGCAGCTGTGCAGTTCACAGTTGGTGGGAATCTGGTCAGGAGAGAATGATGCAATCACCATGAAAACAGCAACACTGAAAGAAAAACACCTGTGATAGGTATTCCTATTACCTCCGGCAGCAGGTGGCAGAGAGGTTAGCTGGTTAATGCTGCTGGTTTAAGCCCAAAGTAGGGGCACTGCCCTTGTACCCTTCTGCCAGGGAGTTAATCTGTGTAGCCTCACTCTGAACCTAGCAATTACTTACAAAGAAAGCTGAAGCACTCCCCTTTTGTTTTTCAATGCTTTTCATTTTCATTAAAAAAATTAACGTTCAATAGTTCTGTTTTAGTTCTGATAATGATCTTTGGTCATTTTATGTGGATCCATGTGTTTTTGTCCTAAATCCCTTCTGCAATATCAATAAAAAATGTCAGATATGTATCCATTATAAGTAGGAAAGAGATATCTAAAAGGTAAATTTATTACAATTTATAGAATAAAAAATAGTTGTATAACATTTTTTGGTTTATTTAGTAGCAAAATAATATATTTAGAAATTTACAAATATATACAGTGTGACAATAAGACCATCCACCAACATCTATCTTAGCCAACAACAAAAAAACGCTCCTTTAAAGACAATATACGGAATTTGGTTTATCCACTTTACAACAGATAATATGTACTGCAACCTTATTAACAGTTTCAGACTCACAAAAAGTGCATCTAAGTTTCCACAGCGCTAATTAAATGGCACGGATGTCACAGTCTTTGGGAGGTGGGGTTTCTGATGGGATTTCCCAACAGCGGATGGCCCACAGCTTTGCATTTCTTCACATTTTGAAGTTCCTCTTCATTTCCCATAGCCCTTGCGAGAATAAAGGCTTGGTTCCCACAACAGTGGTTTAAGAATTATCCCAGGGTAGATATTTAAAAAAAAAAAATCCTGTAAGATTTAAAGGGTGCAGGTGATTTGCTGGAGACTGCTGGTAGAGTTGTTGGTCCAGGGCTCAAAGTAGTTCAAACGGTCTATGTTTTCTGACAATCCCCCCTTCAGTTCAGTGGAAAATCTGAGCTCGATTTCCGTCCCTAAATGATAATAATTGCAAGAAAAACAGTGAACCAATGTGTTCCAGAATGACTGCACTTACAATCCCAATAAAACGTTTGTTTTTTTTCAAACATCTTTCGAAAATGTAATCGCAGCAAGCTCATTTCAATATTGTTCTCTCTGGATCAACAGCACCAGGCATCATTGACAGCCAACAAGTTTTAAAAAAACAAACAAAACAACACCAGCGCTCTTAGTCACCAATAACCACAGCCTGTTACTATATACAAACGGCGTTGTCTCAGTGACTGACTTGCAATGTTTGCCGATAGCGTCAAGTGGTCAAATGCCTGTACCTGAGTTAAAGCCCCAGTTCTCGGCACTGGGGAAAGAGTCAGCAGTCCCCACTTCATTGCTGAGGAACCCTTTGCCATTGATGTTGCTCTGCTGCCACTGTGACTGATCCATCTCCAGCTGTTCAGTCATCTGAGAGGGGTACGGAAAAGAGACTTGATGGGCCCGCCGGGATGTGTTACCTGTGTAACATCCCCTGGTAATCATGGCACGGGTACATTAAGACACTGATAATATACCAACCATGGGTAGACTAGAATGAAGGCAATAGCTAAATATGAGTAATGTACCTCAATTGTAATCTAATGACTCACCTGAATAATGGCGGCTTCATCATCAGGAAACTCTGGAAAGGTAAATGGAGGAAAAAACCTCAGCAACCAATCAGAAACCATGGTGTCGATGTAAAATAACCGGCGTCTACCCTCAAAAGAACATGGAGGAAAGGTGCCGCTACAGAAAATAACCTCTTTTCGCAGTAATATTTTAACAAACGACAAAACATGCTTAATTCACAGGGGTACACAAGCGTTCGTTTAGGAAAATACACCAAGAAACGAAACTGTCTGTTGTCAACTTCACAATGGAGTGACATATCAAAAGTCGAGCTGCACCGCTAATGGTACCTGGTGAGTGCAGGGGCGACACCTGGAAGGAGGAGTAGATGTCGTTTGTGCTGTCGGCGACGATCTCCACCGACGTAGACCACTCCGGGGCCGGTTCCTCATACCGGGGCTGGGATAGGTCTACAGAGGAGAACGGTCTTTGGGTCAAAGACGTCATAACACCTCTGTTCACTCTAACCACGGCCAGGGTTCGCCAACCGCGACACTCGGGTGCTAGCAAGCCGCCTCACAGCAAGCACCGGACTAACTGATGACTGATGACTGATGACTGCGTTTGAACAATTAAGGGTTTGGGTGGAGAAACGAGAACCCGCAGGCCTGCAAAGGCCACCTTTCAAGATCCCTGTTATCAGTCCTGAGAAACTGCTTGATCCCCATTCTTTCAGTGGTTCAGCATTTTGACGGAGGGATCTATTCACACATTTTATTTTGGACATGCCGCTTTGTAGCGTTGAGTCTGCGTCAATTTAGTGAATTGCTCAAACACCTACAACCGTCCTTCACTCTGTTCACAGCAACACTTCTTAACGGCCTTACCTAGGTTCCCTGTACTATCCACTGTGTTTTCTTGCATGGATTTATCCTCCAAACAGGTGTGGGAGTTTTGGTCTCCTGAAAGGTTGGTTTCTTTGGTGACCATGGATTCAGCTTTGATCTTTGACGCCGTGGCCTAAAAAGGAGATGCTAATTAGCAGCAGTACTTCCTAAATGTTGTTGTTTTAAAATAAAGGAGAATGGATGTGTAAGTGGGGGAGGACAGTTTTATGTCATTTTAAATACACCGGAAGTGACGGAAGTATGTTCATTAAGGTACAAAAATAGGCTGCATCCAGATAATAGAAGGAAACAAGGAGAAACAAGGTACTCAGAAATGTTTGCTAAATCAGAAATACAAAAACAAGGCATACCTTGTTCTTTTTCTTGTTTCTGGAATCTTTTGTCTTTGACCTCTTATCTTTGAAAAGAAGATGAAGATGATTATAGGTTCTTCCCGACATGATTCTTTCACATTCCCGTGTTTTCTCAAGCGGCGGGAACTGAGCTCACTTACCTCCCTTCTTGGTAACGACCTGCAGCATTCTGTATACTCTCATTGCTCCAGAACCTTTGTTAACGCTTTGGTCCTTCATTTCTTCAATGTCCTCGAGGGAATTCATTGCACATCGGAAATTGGCCTTCCATGTTTTTGGGTCTGGGTCCGTCACCCCTGGTTGGAATTTTCCTGGAAGAACATGTGAGTTTTATTAACCTTTCACCAACCAACGTCTATTTATTCAGCCCCACCGAAGACACTGATTCGCAGGATGGGCAACCTCGCCTCCTCACCTGTGTGAATGGCCCACTCCTTGAAGAGACAGGCGTCCTTGTCCATTTTCCAGCCGTGACGAGCACCGTGAATCCAGGGAATGGAAAACACTTTCCTCTCCTTGAAAACAACCACAAGTGAACGTCACTCAGAACATCGGCGCTGCCGTGCCGATGCGTGTAAGTGTGAAGAAAGGACGGGGCAGTTACCTTGTCCAACCACATCAATTTGGGGATGGACTTGGACTCTATCTTGGCCTCCAGCCAGGGCCTCATTCGCATTCTCGTGACAGGCATGATTTCTAAACGAACAAAGACGAGTAATCAGGATACAGTTTTGTTTATGAAGTTACACTAGCCCGTGCTGCTTTCCCCTGTTTATCAAAGCATTGGGTCGATATATTTATAGCCTGTAGAGTAAAGCTAGATGGCAGTGGAGGAAACTATATTCCACCAGAGGGCGTCAAATTAGAGGCACAACAATACAAACGGAGACAGATAAATATCGGTTATTCTTTAAAGATGTGCCCTGAGGTGATAAAGCTCTTTCTCCAGAAGCTGTGGAAGTTTCTAATCTGGTTTGGTGGCCTGCTTTCTTTAAAGTTACAGTTATTCTTGTATAGGTCATTGTACAATTATTGTCGAACCTCTGTTCTATTCGTGCCTGTTGAAACCATGCATTTAAATCAGGATTAAAGGTAAATGTTTGTGTTGTCAACGACAAGAGCCTGTAGCTTCTCTTTCACATCTAAGTCCACATCTAACTTGGATCATACTACATAAATTAACCGTCATCGGAAGCCACATTTAAAACGCCATTAAATACAAAAGTAGACTGAATGCAGTTATTCAACGTAGCGACCGCAACTGCTCTATAGTAATTAATTCCACTGTTTTATAGAAAATAAATAGGTCTACACTGTCCCGGCTGAGCAGCCAGCGTAAACCCTAAAGCGATCTTAAGCCACAGAAAAAAAGAGAGGTTGCTTCCGACTGCAAGCCCCGACCATTGGTAGGCTAAAGCGCGGTCAAAAGAGGACAAAAGCAGCCGGGCGGGGGCGCGCTTATATTTATATATAAATAAATATAAATAAATATATATATATATATATATATACACACACACACACATACACATACATAAGTGCTAAAAACCATATTACAGAAAATAACTGAAGCTTTTGAAACACCAGTAAGTACAAAGGTGCACTCTTACTAGGCGTTATTTAATGTTGCAACTGATTTATAATAATAAATCCTATGCCATACATTCCTGGTATATATTCCTATGCCAAATAACAAGATACTATGACAGTTTTGGACGTCGCTGTGGATAAGAAAAATTCCATTGTTTTATAAAATTAGAAAAGGTCTTTCCTGACTCGCATACTAGGTCCGCTTGGACGTGCCATCAAAAGTTGTATAGAGATTTCGACCTTGCACCTTGCAGAATGACATTTCGACTTCGATTTGATGGGTCACAAAACCCATTTATTATTAAATAAATATGTTATGCTGCAAAGACTGCAATGGTTATTAATAAAAAATCTTAAAGATCAAACAATTAAGTTGTTGCAAAACTAAAAATAATCTATGCAGCCATTAGGAATAGTTCGGCAATAACCAAAAAGAGACAACAAAAATATTTAAAAGGTAAAATTCCGTCATATATTTAACATAGCGTATTTCCTCTTTATAACCTCAAGTAGATATGAAAGATTTGGAATAATTTGTTAATATTATTAATGCAGTTTTAATTCAAGTACACATGTATGTCATTAAGAATTGCCAAAAAAAACTTACCGCTGCCTTGTCGTAGCTGTGCCAAAGTTCCTCAAAAATAGAATTAAGTAAGTCCACTCCTCTGCTGAGACTTTAGAATAAATCGCTGCCGCAAAATTAATTCGACCGTGAGTTTGAAAAAGAACGCAGCGACTACGTTAAACAACAACAGGGTTTCCGCAGTTCTACTGTAAAAAAGCCTGTTAGTCGGCTAGTTATTGCAGTGGCTCGCGTCTGCGCAGTTGAGCTCTTCAGAGAGGCTCACTGAAAACCCGACTGTATGATTTCCGAGAAATCATGCCGTTGTATGCAACGGCCAGGATGAGAAGAGGAAGTAACACAATACAAAAAAATAAGCAATGCAACTGAGTGCGCTGCACGTAAGCGACTCTAAGACAACAAAAATAACGCTATTTTTGTGAACGAATCACTCTTTTAATACTGATCAAATTGCAAGTTACTCGTTATGCAAATGTGATAATGTGTAGACATTTTCCATCATATACAAGTTTTAATATAATAGTTTAATTTAAAGTATAAAAACCATTCTTGTCACCCAAGCTAAGGCACAAGCACAAGTTTGTGTAGTAAAAATGTATATTATCAGGTTCCCCGGTAGAAGTGTCCCCAAACGCACTTGGAATCGTCAGGTCATTTCTGCTAAATGGACCCAAAACGTTTAACACGGTCTTTTCCGGGAAACGCTGCAGTACTTAAATTTTGCCGACAGAGGGAGATGCTAAGCAACAGATGTACCCAATGCGCTTCATAAGATTTCAACAGAGAATGTAAAACGTAAAAATAACTTATAAGTATGCGTATGATATCATCATGAGAATATCTTTACATGTTCTACAAAAGTTAATAATGGAGGTGCAAATATGCAATTGTATGCGATTACAATTACACACAATTGTCAACGTCTCAGAACTATTTTGCGTATCCCAGTCTAACTTGCTACCGCATATATATGATCAAATGTACCGCATTTTGTATCTGCTGCATTTACGTATGTTTGGCAGTATAATAAAGAGTTTATAATAATCATTTGAATATTTAGAAATCCCGACTAGAGCCCTTAAGACCTGATTTGACGTTAATTGAAATTATTGGGCAGGGCAAGGCATCCATATAAGATACCACAGTTCGGGTCTGGAAGCGTAACACGAAAACTTGGACCTCATGAGGTATTTTGAAGTATGCAATATCAGTGACTTTTGTGCAGACATAAAAGCCATGTTAAACTGTGAACCATTGTAACAAAATAATAATTTCTATTATTTTTTAAATGTATTCTTATTTTTGGTAAGACAACTTGGAGCCGTTTGTACGTGTGCTGTTTGTGCTGACAGACAGGAGAGCAAAGATTTCTCATAATATTTACAGATTTTAGCAAATATGTTTAGCAATGTTACCTGATCAAACAAAAATATTTTTGCCATGTGCACAGCCAATGAAAACTCATGATCCAATATAACACCAAGATCTTTCATCTGTTTTTCAGTCGGAAGACATCCATTCGAATTCATGGTGCCATCTCGTAACAGGTGTACCAAAGGCACCAGAAGAATAAGTTTA
This sequence comes from Hiodon tergisus, assembly GCA_025775045.1. Taxonomy (NCBI): domain Eukaryota; kingdom Metazoa; phylum Chordata; class Actinopteri; order Hiodontiformes; family Hiodontidae; genus Hiodon; species Hiodon tergisus. The sequence goes on along the minus strand of JAOVYW010057313.1, from coordinate 11,361 downwards.
AGTTGTATTTATTACACATAAGTTATCCAGGGTCCAATTTCTCCAAGAGAATATGTTCGAGTTAGGTCATGCTCATGTTCAGTTCGTAAGAAAGCGGTAAAATATGTCAGACACACGCCCAAAGAACAACAGAAGAGCAGGCACTCAGTGTGGAATAATTTCCCTTACGGAGGGAATTAGCGGGGCAAAGCGTAAGTTCAAGATCCACACAAGCTTACACGCAAACGGTACAAACAAAAGGAGGCGACACCTCAAATGTAGAGAAGAATTTGGAAGATAGGTATCCCCTGACCCTCTCTTAGAATTCACTGAGGTTGGCGACGGGGTTCATTACTGAATTGATGCATCACATTTATAAGTATTAAATGTATGTCATCAATGAATCAAGACGAAAGCAAACTAGCTAATTTAGCGCGAATGTGTGCGGCGTTGTGCTCTACGTTGGAGCGATAGGTGGTATATTGTTGGCATTCACGCTGTAACAGACAACCAACATGCTAGCGAAGATATAGTAATATTAATGGAAGACATACAAACACCGGTGGCGGTGGGTATCTTAAAGTCTCTATTTACCGAACTCACTCTTGCCCACATCAAACCTGGTACGGATGCCTAGGGTGGCCAAAAACAGAAATCCAAAGAGTCTTCCTTTAAACCTCTGACGGAACCTCGCACTACTATCCAGCGTGTGTTGCGATCTCAACACACCCTGGGTAGCAGTCTGCTACAGGCAGGTAGGAGTCATTCGGCCAGTAGTACACGTAAGGCCACTGTGGCTGCTCTGTGACCATCATCACAAGTGCCTCTGGAAAGGCCCAGGCCCAGAGGAAAGGCCCAGGCCCAGAGGAAATGCCAAATTTAATTGTGCCGCTTTGGTTTTAACCCTTAACGTGTCGACTCTCTCTCTGTCAGTTTCAGCGCCCCGATGGCTGATTCAGCAGAGGTCTGGCTGGGGGGAATCCACTCCACAGACTGGCTGGACGGCACTTTACTTTCAAGTTTAGACCTCTTGCTACTGAGGCCGTGCCGTCCTTTTGTACACAGGGAGCAAAGCGCCATCTCTCCTTCTTGTAAAGTTTAGCTGGTATGGCTGTCTCTGCGGCGCCTGTGTCTAATTTGAATGCCACAACTCCCTGCCTATTTTTTCATGTCTGAGTGGCAGCCGGTATCAGGTTCCCTTACTTCGCTCAGGAGAAAGCTGTCCTGCTAAAGGAGCTGCTCCAACCCCACGAACCCCCTGCACTGTGGCCTTCTGTCGACTGGGTGCGGAGAAGGGCTCCCGTCGACGACACTTATTCCTTCCAGCTATGAGAGAAAAGGCTACCGGCCACGTTTTTGGGATTTCCGCGACGATGATCGGCGTGTCTCCGATCGAGGCGTCCCTCTGGTCTTTCAAAGTGACCTGTACGCCATAGTGCCTGTATCTTGTTACCGTCATCAGTGTGACGTCCCCCGCTATGTATTACTGCCTGCGGTTTCTTTACAGTGACACATCGCTTGGCCTGACCCCATTTACACGGCCTTAGTTGTAGTTTCTTTTTTTCTTTTTCTTTTAAAGAAAGATAAATGTGTTGTGTTCCCACAATCTGCGGTAAACCTGTCAGCCGATTGTCTTGACTCGTGTTTCTACTCATAAAACCTCTGGAAAATTAAATTATGTCTTCCAATTAAATGTCTTTCACTGGCTGGTACCAGTTTTTTCCATCCTCTTACAGCTGGGACGGGTTAAATATATCCTCTGCTTCATCTAGAATGTACGAGGGTATTAACTTGGAAGCTTCCTTCTTTCAAATTTAACCCCGAAGCAACACGACGCCTCTCAAACCATCTCATTTATCTCGGCCAATTCTGAATGTACATAAACCCTCAAACTTTTCGGGGGGGGGTAACAACTTATCTTTCTTCACCTGAAATTTTACTTTATTTAAAAAATTTCTGAATTCTGACCACATGTAATAATATCAATGGATGGGACTTAGCAGATATTGCATTAGTAGCTCTGCGTGTTCAGATGTTTTTTTATTTATTTACTTTTTGTCTGTGTGGTATTTAGTATGGTGAATCTGAACTGGTATAATATAAAAAAGTGCAAAGTTCTGGGGTCTCCAGCGTCCACTCACCAGCCGATGATTCCCACGTGAGTTTGCCATCTCTAAGTAACGTTTTTTTAGCAGATTATTACAATAGTTAACCTCCTCTCAGAATTACTGGAACAGCGCTGTTACAAAACTGACAGTCTGCACGATTCTCCCTGCAGAGAGAAGCTTGGCGACACATCACAGTGCCGCGAGCCATATCCGTGTTCCAGAGCGTCATTGTGACATGCCTCTGTCTGTCCGACATGCCAGGGCAGAGGAGGGTAATGCCCATTGGCACCTGCAGGGAATGATGTTGTGACTCCAAAGGTATTTTAACGTCAGCCACATCCCTCAGTAGGTGCTGGAGGAATGGGAAGGATGCTTGCAACTGTAGTGGGAGAGATGAGCGCAGCACAAAGCTTTGATCTGTTGTTGATGATGGGGGGGGGGGGGGTTTCGCTGCCTGTAATTTTATTATGGCTTTCTCCTTGCCTTCTGTCTTGCCTTTTTGTCTCAGTTTTAGGAAGGCAGGCAGGCAGGTAGGTACTTTATTAATCCCACGTGGGGAAATTGCGGCACTACAGCAGTATGAGAGAATTACACACAAAAAAACATATAAATAGATAACACAACAACAAGTAGTACATACGTATGGTAGGGCCAAACACAAGACAACGGTGATGTAGAAGTGCAAAGAAAAAACTGTGCAAAGAAAAAACTGTGCAAAGAGAAAACTGTGCAAAGAAAAAACTACAAAGAAAAAACTGTGCTAAAATAGGTAGAAGTAGTAGAGGTCACATGTTATTAAGCTGGTGGTGCCAGTGTTCTGGCTCACAGTGCAGCATTGTGAAGTCTGACGGCTGATGGCAGGAAGGACTTCCCATAGCGCTCCTTCAGACACCGTGGGATGATCAGTCTAGCGCTAAAGGAGCTCCGCATTTCCTCCACCATGTCATGGAGGGGGTGGGAGGCATTGTCCATAATGGCCCGCAGTTTGGACAGTGCCCTTGCCTCTACCACCTCCTCCAGGGTGCCAAGATTAAACCCCAGGACAGTGCGGGCCTTCCTGATCAGTTTATTGATCCGGTTAGCGTCCCCCACCTTGATGCTGGCGCCCCAGCACACCACAGCATAGAAAATGGCACTCATGACTACAGACTGGTAGGAAGCATGCAGTAGTGAGCTGCCCACATCAAAGGAAGTAAAGCCTGCTTGGTCCCTTCTTATACAGGGCCATGGTGTTCACAGCTCACTCCTGCCTGTTGTCCAACTACTTGTAGGTCCCGACCATCTCAACATCCATCTCCTGGATGTGGACAGGGGTCGAGGGGGCCCTAGTCCTCCTGAAGTCCATCACCATCTCCTTTGTCTTAGTGATGTTGAGCAGCAGATGGTTTCTCACGCACCATCCCACAAAGTCCACCACCAGGCCCCTATACTCCTCCTCCTGACCATCCCTGATACACCCCACCATGGCAGTGTCATCAGAGAACTTCTGCAGGTGACAAGTCTCAGAGTTGTATCTGAAGTTGGAAGTGTGCAGGTGTTTCATTGTTTTTGTGGGAGATCCGTGACGGCCGAACCACAAAGGTTGTGGTTAAGTCCTGTTATGTTTTTTTTTTTTTGCTGTGAAAATAAACAGTCCTGGGGACTGCAAACCGTAACCCCGCTCAAATCAGCTTAACAATGTTACTTAGAGATAGCAAACTCACACGAGAATCACCAGTGGTGTGAAACAGGCGTGAAATCCAAATGGGAGCAACCTGAACGTCCAGACACAGGTGAAGATTATCGGGCATGGCGGGAAGTCTTCTCCCCTGACCGGGCTGGTGTGTCAACAACCTTAAGTGTGTGCAGTTGTGTGATCAGTCAATCTAATGTCTCATTCACAGAACTACACTACCACTTGGGAGATTCTGCTGCTTTTCAACATGATTTTCATCTCCCCTTTATCAGTCCCTCTCCTGTCTCTGGTACTCAGAATGGTGGCCACTGTTCCCACTGACTGGCTTCGGTTTATACCTCATGTTTAAAGGCGCCCCGACGATCCCTTCGTTCAGATCAGAGCGCTGTTTCTCCAGACCACCTCTCCAGGCTGTTTACCAATTGTTTTAGGAGAGATAAGTAGGTGGACGTTGCTTTATGCCAAAGCTGCTGATCCGATAAATTGATGGTAGGTGGTAGATATTGTAGATCGGTCCTCAGTGCTAAAAATATTCTTGAAACATTTCAGGCAGGCTGTGTTGTGACATTTGGGCTGTAGCATAGAGAGACCTTGGCTCAATGTCAGTAACAAGGTCATTGAGACCAAAAATAAAAACAAACACAGGATGACAGAAAAGAGGAACAAGTTTTGGCCTAAAAGGCTCAAAACCGACCAAATCGAAAAACAAAACTGTCTTTAATAGCCTTTTCTTTTTATCAGTAGAAGAAACAAAATACTTGCCATTATTTAACTTTAATTGTTTTATTTTAGTTTTCCCCAATGTGCATGGTTTCTTTTGAGTTGCCAATCAAGTGGGGGGGTACAAGAGAAAAAACACAGCCCACCCGTCTCCAGCCGCTATTATTTGGGAACAGAAAACAGGAATCTAATTTCGACCTCTTCACGTACCCGATTTCCACTTCTTCAGTTCCCATAGCAGTTTCATACTTTACAAATCCATGGGTCCGAAGACAGCTACTGAAAGTGAACAACCTTTCTAGAAAAGTCAAGTCCTCATTCCACACTGTCTGTGTACATGGAGATGCAATGTCCCATGCCACCAGCAGTAGAAATCATTCCTTTGGACAATTGTACATATGAAAGCTATGTGCTTGCAAGAACACAATGAGTTTTTCAGTCCTATAAGCTCATTTTTAATAAAACTACAGCTACTCTGCTTAGAATTTAAACCCATCAACCGTGTTAGCAAGTTTTAATAGTAACAGTGTAATTCGACACCATCTGACAGAAAAGCAGTACCTTTATTCCCAGGTGTGGGCCTGGGAATATAGGCCATTTGGGCATCTGGGTGGGTAGGGTGGCAGGAAAGAACTTGGTGGAAACTTGGTTATGCGCTGTAGCGCATTTATAGTGATGGTTTTTGGTGCGACTAGCTCTTGGTATTAGGAACACCAAGTTTGATTACCCCTGTGTGTGTGTGCTGTAGACTATAGACAAATTTTGTGCTATGCACCATCAGCCGCCGGGCCTGCTGTGGCCGCCTAACCTGTCTCCCTCTCGGGTCGGTGGTCCCGGAGTGTGGTAACCGCGGGGAGGGGCTGGGGGAGACCCTTATTACGTCTGCGAAGGAATAGTTTCCGGGACAGGGCTGCCTGATCTGTATACCGGTATATTCATTATTTGTTTTCTTTTTGGATGGCAACAGGACTCAACTTTTCAACTTTTTTAAATTAATAAAATTAAAGTAAATGTTCATATTCTTACCAAAAAAAAGCTGAAATTATAAAAAATAAATTGATTCGCTCTGACGAATTCCCTTCATTACACCATAGTGAATTCTTTCAGTCTTTAACTGACAGTACACATTTTACAGATTTGGCACACGTGGGTTCCAACGACGGTATTAATAGGCCAGTCAGTCTCAAGCTTCTCCCACAGATAACGGTAAAGTGAGTAAAATTGTGCTTCTAGAGCAACAGCTATTGAACTCAACAAGCCGGTGAATTATCGTATTGTGATTCTATTTTAGAAGATTTCCAGATCCACACTTCCACACGTGCCGGGGCTGCCGTTCCAGGACCAAACTAAACCAGAACTAAACAAGTCGGGCGTGACGTTCCCACCACTGTTAAGCTTTTCAAATTCTAACCCTGAAATTCAAGAGGATACAGGAAAGGAAATGACGTTTAACTCAAGGGACGGCTGCCAAGAGGAAATCTGTTGAATGTAAGTCTCGGCCAGCAGCGGAATACGCCGTATATCATTAATTGTCCGCTCTGAAGAGAGAAGGAGCGGGGAAAAGGAGCTTTTGAGATGAAGCGCCGTGTGCATATGCACCAAATCTCTCCCGTGCCATCTGTTGGGGTGGCCCTGTGACACGGGATCGCGTCAGAGCCGCCATGGTTCCATCCCAGGCACGCCGCCTCCCCCGTCCCCACGGCGAGCCGCTGCACTACTCCAGTTTAATACCCCCCCCCCCCCCCAACCTCTGAACAGCACAGGGAGTTGTCTATTCAGAACCTCCTCTCCCAACCTCCCTCTGGAACACGTCCGCCTACCCCATCCGGGATCCAGGATCATTGTCTAAACATGCCGGTTGGAGCTGTCTGGCCGCGTTTAGACACTAATAACATCCCTGTGTTGCATGGTAACTTTTTGTGAGCGGAAACGGTAACGGATGCGTCGCTTTGATTTTTCACACAAAGATGTGCGGATTTTTGATTTGATATTTCACCGCAAGGGCATAGCCCTTTAAGCTAAGCATTGGCCAGGGAAAGTTCATGCAAATGCATCTCGCGCTGTTTTTTTATTAGCCGTGATGCTAATAAAAGCCCCACATGTAACCCTGCACTCTGGCTCCTTGGCCTCCGAGGTAGGTTCTTTAACTGCCCCGCGGGTCAGTTTCGCTTGTTAATGCAGCCTCTAGCCGCGGCAGTGGATGAAGTGTCTGGTGGCATGACCGGAAGTAACAGATGGGTGTTCCTGACCATGACCCACTTAATAAGGTCAGTCACGTGATCGCACCAGAATAAAGCAACAGAAGAGATGAAGAATGATATCTTTCCCTGGTATAGGCACTATATCAGTGCCTATACCGGTCACATGCTCAAAACAAGAGAAAAACTTAAAACACATCTGAAATTCAATTCTGGATATATTTAAAATAATTGTATATAATATTAAACATAAAGTGTTATAAAACATAGCATACATGTAGCCCCCAAAATATATGGTTCCTACAGTTATATAAATAGGCTTAGCTGTTGCTAAAGGAAGACATTTCAAGGTTAATTAGATACAGGGCAATGTCATGCAAGACTGGTACAGCCCGCCAAACCATTTTTCTCCCCGGGGAAAAGTACCAGCAAGCCTTAGGCTTTTCGAAACATTCTAACTCTAGACTCTAGAGTCCGCTGTTCACGCAACTGCAAGGGTTAAAGAATCGTTCAAAAATTCAAAAATATTAACAGTCAGAAAAGTAATATAATGACTTGCCGTATCATAATGTAGCCATTTTTTTGTATGTTTGCCTCGTCAAATTTTAACATGTGTTAAAATATCAACTGTCGAAATAACCGTCATATTTAAATCAGACCGTAATGCCCCAGAGGTTAGATTTGGGGGGGGGGGGGAAATTTAAGTAATACAAGTCTTGGGATAACCATATATATAAGTAATCTTCAAGTGCCACGTGACCCTAATAGAAGAAAGGCCACGTAAAGGATTCGACTCCGAAAGTCTTTTCGCCGTGTCACCTTGTCTCGTGCGCATCTTCCTCTCTCGGTAGCATTTTCATTCAGGCTTCATTGTCTGAAAATATTTAAAAAATATTTAAAGAGTTAATGACGAACAAAATATCTTAATGTTCTGTCAACGTATGCAGATTTTTTTTTTTTTTTTGTAGAACACCGCAGTAATGTCACCGGTTGGACGTTGCGAAGCTGAATTGACTACCTCACTACGGTATTACTCAGTGATTCTCACCTAATCTCCCAGATTGTCCCAGAGTTGCTGCAGTCGATGCTGCAGTTTTAGGCTCTTACTACGACGGGTTGTGTGCTGCGACAGCATACTCAATGAGAGAGAGATGCTTGCCTTCTTCCTCGTTTCTGGGTCTATTTGGATTGTATTAGGTGAGTTTATTTCAATCTATATAATTTCACGACTTCGTCAGCTTGATTGCCACTTATTACTCTGCTCCGTCACGTTTAAACCCGGAGACGAAGCGCTTTTTAAATCCTGGGCACTGGCTAAACGCTAAATCGGAAGGGTTTTTTTTTTTTTTTTTACTAATGCAAATTCTCAATACAGAAAGATTCGGAGACATCCGCTATTAGGTTGTTGTTCCTGATATACAGATATTTCATTTCTCCAGGCCTGTTTGTTTCGCGTTTCGTGTATGGTGCAGCGTTTTTTTAAATCGTAATAGAAACAAATGACGCCCTACAGTTTTTGGTTTAGTATTTTACTCTTGATCTGAGTTACGTATGTTGCTACTCTCTTCCACAAAGGGAAGGAAATAATTACTACAGCAGATTCTGTATATATTAACTGAATATAATCTACTAAATATAATCATTATATGAGTGTATACATGGTTAAACCCGAATATTTTCTGCATTAACCGGTGTTTTAATTTATATGGCCCGTTCATTTTCAATGGAGCATTACCTCAACGTGAGTTATATTTAATCAAATCTTATTTGCACGTTTAGTTTAAACAGCTCGTTTATTTTTACATTATTGTTGAATTATCTTTTTTTTAAAACACTGGTATACTGCAAAAGTACATTATAGATTTTTGGTAGATCCATCTTGAATTGTACCAAGACCGGTAGTTTTCCGGAACGCAGTGTTGTACCTACGACACAGTTGGTAATGTGACGTGCAAGCTCACGCGTTGGAGCACTCGCCCCTGATTGGAAGGAGCTGTCCGGAGAACCGGGGTTCTGAAACCGAGACGGGAATAGGCGATTTAGTAATTCAATTCGAGGTGTCATGTTTCCATCCTCTCAGTTGTTGGGTTCTAATTAATGAGTCAATGACCTCTGCAAATATTTTCGTTGAAACAAACGTTTAGGAGATAAAACATACCCAATAGTCACAAAAAACCTGGATACGTTAATATGCGTTACATTGCAGGAAATACCTCTCAATATGTTCCGTGATATCGTGTGTGGACAAAAGTCAGTCAAGGGTATCTATAATTCAGCAATTCAATTACTCAACTAGCCCCAGAGGTAAATCTATTCTTTTTAAAAATCTAAATAATTAACACGTTTAAACATGCCCAACCTGATGTTATATCAATTTAAAGCATGCATTGAAACCGTATATTCATTTCATTTGTGTATTTTTTGTTATAATTATAATTATAATTTATTGTCTTGTTTATAACAAAGAAAATATACTGATGTTCAAAACTGACAAGTCATTGGCTACATTGAGTATTACTAGGGGTCGCATGATATATTCAGACTCAACTGTCGTATTGCTACACATTCACTGAGAACTGTCTGCCTCCTTTCCCTTTACTGAACTGTGATGATTAAAATGTCTGACCGTGTTTGGCAAAGGGATTTCTGGTCAACTGAGTTTTTATGCCGGTGAATGGAGTGGGAAAAAAATGGGGAGTCAGCAGACCCCAGAACCAACCCAAAAACCTGCTTAGTTTGCAGTGCTGAAGGAGTGTAGCAAGTCTGTCACACTTACTCACTTTACTCCTGTTGGAAAGACCTGAACGGTACACCAGTGTGTTCTGGGTAATACAAAGTCAATTTGAGCTCATTTTCATTGATCGTTTATACCGAATTATAGTACTAACACCTAGGATGCTGGTTAGAAGTACTTCCACTCACTGAGACAAATGTGAAATCATTTCTGCAGCGATATTTATAGTATGTCTCTTTATTTTAGCGTGTGTCTCATGTATTCAGGGAAGTTGATTGCATCTACGTAGCGCAGATGTGCTATGAAGGGGGAACCCCCCCATGGGCCTAATTTAACGTTGTTTTCAGCCTGTACTACGCGCCCCCCCCCCCTTTTTTTCTTTTAAACACCTTTGCCGTCTGGGTCTTCCTTTGGGTCAGCGCCACTCAGCTTGGCTTATTGTGTCCGCTTGAGTAGTCGTCTTTTATTCCGCGTCCAGGTGAGCTGCCTGTTGAGGGATTGTGTGTAACCCGAGTGCTCACTCTGGTCTCCGGGCCTTGCAGGGGCAGCGCTGTGAGCTGTGAGGAAGGGGGGGGGGGGGGGGGGGGGGGGGGGGG
>JAOVYW010057293.1:0-22927 GCA_025775045.1 Hiodon tergisus | reverse complement strand
ATACATATATAATTTATTTTTTTAAATAATGTCCTCAATCCACATGAGGCTAGAGTGTTTTAGAGTTTTTTTCCCACATGGGGCACTGATAATGGCGTTATTACACCAGACACAAAATGTTGTTTCAAAGTTAAACACAGGCATTAGTGCAACTAATTAGAGCCTGGTATGTGTGACGGAAGATACTGCAGAAAAAATGGCCCCATTTTACCCAGTGGCTTTGATTACAAGAACCAATTTTGCACAGCTTCTGTGCAGATCTATACCAAATTTTCATTGAAATGGGAGATTAGCCAAACTAATAAAACACACACACACACACACAACAATTGATCACAAATTTGTTCAAGGTATTGCAATTTAAACTTCTTATTTTATCTCTCTCTGTTCCGCTGTCAGATTAATATTCAGGCATGCTATGCATTAATGCACGCTACTTGCTGGAGTGGATTTGCATACGGCAGTTTATCCTAATTTCAAGGTGACAATAAGGACCATTGGAGGAATCCCACTACATACAACGGCATGTTTATCTGTCTTGGCCCAAAACACTGTATAGTCTGGGGGGGGGGGGGACATGACGTCACCCTGGAAACAATGTCTCATTCAGAGAGCTGGCTGGCAGGAAGTAAAATTACGCATTCTAGGCAAAAAGGATCCCGCTGAGATAAATTGTATTTAGAAAAATTGGAATGTACACAATCCTGAGAAAATACAATGGAAATTTGTATTCCAAGCATTTCACTCCATCACCTGGCCATCCAACAGGATTTTGTGTGAAATAGTGACCTGTACAGGTTATAGCCCACTAACCTTTGCTGCACATGCCTTGTTACATACAGTTTGTCTGACACTTACAGGCCCAGTCTCCCTGTCTATCGCCCTAGCTGAGCACACTCCCTTCTTAGTCCAATATGTTAACACCACACACACGTTTAGCAAAAAACCCAGTGTGAGTGGCTGACCCTGCATACAGTGGTACTCTACTCCACAAGTCAACAGTGTTCATTCAGTAAAACGTCACTCACAGCTGAGTTAGTAACTCCTCCTGGGCATTGATATTGAATTTTGCCGTTTATGGCTGGTCTGAGGCTGAGGCAGATATCTTGCCCTGCCTATTACATGCATGACATTGTAAACTCAATCTGAGCAGCAGATGTCTTTGTAGGTTAAGTGTGGATATGTTAAAAACATCTTTTCCACAATGTGAACTACTGAAAGCAAAAATACAGCAACAAAAGAGATCTTTAAAAAAGTATTTACAAAAATGATAAACAAAAAAGAATCAGCATTAATTAACTAAACAAACTGTTTTGTGCACATTAAATATCATTCACCACCATTCTCAACTATCCACTCTCTGCCCCCAGTCACCATGGGTCACCCAGACAATATAAGCAGTCGGACAGACACACTTCGCCTTGCGCATGCAGACTTTACCAGCTAAACCCAGCCCAGTTTTTTCTATCTAATGTAAGTAGGACAGATCAGGTACAACCTTATTCATGAATTCCCAGTTTATAGACAGCTCGTTCAGAACACCTGAAAAGGCTCAAGATAACCTTACCTCTTTTATAACTACTGAGAGAAGTCTGGCTCAGCTTTGCCTCTCTGATTTCAGACCATTTTGTCTCTGCCAAAATAAGCTAAACTCGGCACAATTAGGTCCTGAAGGGCCTTACACGACAGAGTCAGCACGGTTGAAGGGCCTTACTTGAAAGAATTTGAGACTGCACTGCGACCTTACCTGAGAAAATTTGAGAGATTGTTGGAACATCCAAGGGCCCTGTGGTTGTTCGAGCAGAAGCCATCTGCAAGCACCTGTAGCATGGACTGGCTTAGTACATTCTCCAACTGGCTACCGGTTTCGGAGTTACACAAAGGGCCCGCTGGGCCCACCTTCAGCCCCCTCTCCACACCCAGCCCAAGCTTTAGTCCGACATCTGGTCTGTCCTCCTAGACCATGGGACTTGGTTGTACTGTTTGGGGACCCCTGGCGCCCTCTGCTGGATTAGCGGGGTGAGTGGTACCTCAAGACCAGCGCAGCTGTCTGCCGTGGAGAGCAGATCCAGTTCAGGCTGCCGCTGAAGCAGCTCCCCTGTAGCAGCTCGGACTCTACCCTGCGCTCGGACGCAGAGCTGAAGCTCTCGTAGCCATGCCCCAGTTTAGCCCTATCATCTGCTCCATTGGTGTCCTCCTCCCCAACCATCCTCTCCGCAGCTCTGCACAGAAGTGGAAGTGGTTAGTGCAGAGGACGCCATAACATATGTTATAAAGAAAACATATTAACATTCATGACCATTTAGAGGCCACTGAAGCTATTATACATTATAGGTAGTTATTAATGTTGTCCTAAAAAAATCTTGTTTCTCAACGCAACTTAATATGAATTCAACATTCTTGGTACTCTAAATTATATCAAAATGAATATCAAATATCTAAATATCTAATATCAAATCAAAGTTACATCAAATATGTTTATAAATCATATTAAAACATTTTTAGTGAAAATAATAAATACAAAATATTTATTATTTATGTGTGTATTATTATTATATGCATTACTCTTGTAGACTGTGGTTGAGTGTGTAGCAAATCAAGAGTAAAGACTAATGACTAATTTTCTGCAGATTGTGCATGTCAGATATTAGGCCCTGGGTGTGTAGGGGTGTAAGTCCCCATTCTGCAAAGCCCCAACTTGCTCCAGTCCCAGGCCCTTTTCACTGCTGGTTTCACTTGGCCCTCTCTGACTTTGCATGTTGCTGATGATCCCAGGTCATCTGCATGGACCACCAAACATCTGCAGAGCCCTGCCTGTATCTTCCGCAGCTAGATTTAAGGTCCTCATCGTGAGACCACGTTTCCCCTTCCTTCCAACAGCACTGCCTCTGACCCTTCTTCCTCTGCCTTTGACTCTCCCTCCTGTGGGAGGCTGGGTAGGACCCCAACAAACAGGAGGCAGGGGGCCTCCAGCCAGGAGGCTTCTGACCGAAAGGGGGGGTGTTGTGGGTCTGTCGCTGCCTTGATTGAGGCAGATGAGCTGTTGCGTTCTGCTTAGAAATCCATAATAGAGAGTCAGACAAGAGCTGCTTTTTAAGAACGTTTTTCTGAGTATTGTGAAAAGCGCGTTGGATAAGGCGATAGGACAGAGAAAAAACAGATGAGGCATTAATAGCAGCAGTGGAATAGTCAGGGCTAACCGTAAATTACTTTTTTTCCCTTAGTTATTTAAATCCCATTTGCTTGCCTTCATTGACTCTTGACTACAGACTATATGCAGAAACCAAAACACTCCGATCAGGTAGTACCTGGGGTTATCTATCTGAAACGTTAACATATAACGGAAGAGTTGAGTCTTGCACAGGTTGGGCTGTAATACTTATTCTCAGTATAGGTGTCCAGTGAGAAATATTCCTTATTTTAAGAGAAGGTGGTCAAAGATAACCATATACTGTCTGCATTTTCCACTGACCTTATTAAGGCATACTTTCTACATAGATATTCGGAACATCAAGGATGATCATATTCTTTTTTATGCAGGAAACATACATGACCTCAGCCCATATCTCGTGGTGAAGACACTAAAATTTAAACAGATTAACTCTCTAATCACATCATGGGTTCAACGTAGCTGTCCAACAGTGTGGAACTTTGTCTGATTACACTGACAAACACAAAATTGCCCGTGGGTTACACACTGGTAGATGCTTCAGTTAGAAACATGAGCGCTTTGCATGTCATTGCCTTATACCTTGTCTGCAACTGATTTTACTGATGGTGAGTATTTGTGCAGGTGAGCTCAGGTGTTAATTACGTGAGTTCCACTGTCCCAAAAAATACCCTACATTGTCTGCTGTTGTTCCTCCTTGATCTGCAGTTGCTCCATTCAAAAATGATTAGGTCAAAATAAATGAGGCACTTCGCTCTTTGGTCTGACTTTGTGCGGTCAACAGAGACCGAGCGGCCTCGTTTCCCATTCCACACAGTACCTGCCCCACTACAGAGACATTGGGTCATGCACTGAGAAACTGTGATGGAGAGGAAGAGAACCAGGAATAGGGGTGAGTGGGGGATGGAAGAGTAAAACAGCATGGTTGGAGATGGCCCAAATAATCTCACTTGTGGACCAAATGGATGTTTTCACTGTAGTTGAGGGCCAGCTATCTCCTTCTACTCCTTATTACTTCCTGAGGTTATTAGAGGTGCGGTTGCCTGCAAATTGAAGGATAGAGTTCAGAGTGGGGTATTCTCAGATTAGCTGCAGATACTAGGTGAGCTACAGAGCCATGGGCACACACATTCACACACACTCACTCACCACAGAAGTCACACCAAGAATATGTGGTGTAGTTGTTTTGTCCTACCTCAGATCATAGGCCGTCCAGATCAGAGTGGGATTACAGAATTTATTTATTTATTTTGGCCTCCTCACAGAACTTGACACCTGGGTTGTAATGGCCAGTAAGAAATTTTCCGACAGCAGGGACCACTCCTACGATGCTATCCAAGCTATAACCTCTTTTTAAAATTGCTAATTTTTGAGAAAAAAATCTCCCTCTCGTATTCCGTATGAAGTAATTCACTGAGTGGGTCATCAATTGTTAGTTATACCTAAAAAAGTTATTGGAGGCATTTGTTATTTAAACATGAATGTATTACTCTTTAGATCTGCTTACCAGATGTAATTAATTTAATAAAAAGACAAAGAAACTATTATTTCGTAACATTATTTATACAGGGCACACATTATATCAGCGCACCTAGATGCAGGCACGTCATCTCAGTATTTTAGCGCGGTAACCATAGCAACAGAATGAGGGTCTAATGCTGGATCGGACGTGTGCTCTGTACCTTCCGAAACAAACATTAGAACATACTGCATGATAAATAGTACAATATCGAAATACTGAAACTCCACTCCGCTGTAATCGCTCTACACTCCTTATTCCACAAAAGACATACCGGCATTACAAACGTACATTTTTAATTTCTTAATTATGTCTCGTTAAAGTGTAATAGACCATAAGCATAATGAACATGGAATGTCAAATGTATCGCAGTGGTCCACATACGGAACTACTGGCTTGAAATACATATTATCCGTGTCTCTTATAATACGAATTGTTAACGTAGGCTATGATACTTACCAGAGAAATATTATCTAATATTTCCAGAGAAAAAATGTAAAGAGTGAAGATGTGCAACGTATGTCCATTTCCCCTTATTCATCCATCAGTCCGTAGTTTATCACTCTGAACGTCCCTCCGCAAGCGGAAGTGAATAAAGGGGAGACTATATGGCGCAGGCGAGGAATCAATGAGCGCGAGTCTGACAGTCGCGGAATTCTCACTTACTCGGATTCTGTTTCGAAGCCGAGTCAAACAGCATTCTATAACGGGTTTCATTTGTCTGCTCACTGCGCTTAAGATAAATTTGTAACTGCGTGATTATATTTAGTTTCTTGTTAATTAGACAATGATTAATGATTATTTCGATCACTATTAATATTGGTATTTATCAACCTCATCAACCAATTTCTGATTTCATTTAAGACATCGGTAAACCAGAATTTACTTCTGTAGCAGTAATATTACAGATGAATCTTACTCACGTGTGCTCAGAAGGCTAAATAACAAGCTTATATCAAAAGATGAACTGGTGTAGTTAACACAAGACAAGCTCAGGTGGAAAAGCTTTCAATTTAAAATAACTTTTTTCAACCCAGGGATGTGTGGTTTTGGACCCAGGCATGTTTATTGGAGCAAGGGGCAGACCTGGCAAACTGGGGGAGAGGAGGGGGGTATGGACAAGGCGTCTCCTTCAGTCAGACCTGGGGCTGTGGGAGGACATGGTCTGGAGTCAACAGGGTCTATGGTATAGCCGAAAGCTGTTGACAGCTGTACAGTTCAATTTTAGTGGTGGTTCTTAGTGAGAACCTGACATGACATGACATGAAACACACTCACACACACATATCTGTGATTTTACAACTTGAGGAATTTGTATGGCTTTGTACTTGACCTCACAGATCCAACCACTGGATAGTTAAAAACACAGTCTTGATACTTTTTTCCCCCGATTACATCTCTCTCCTCCGCAGGACCAACACCCCAGGGCCCTCTCTCTAAGGGAAGGGGAGTCTGGCCAGCCAGATTCTAATTGATCGAATTTATATGTGCTTGTAGGCAGTCTGTTTCATGGAAATAACAGTGCCGGGGGTGGAGGAGTTAGATGTGGTGCAAGACAGGGCAGCAAGACTAATCGGACTTAGAGGAGGCGGTTAGGGCTGCCTGAAGGTGAGGAACCAGAGGGGGTCAAAGATATATGTGATTGCTGGGCTTGGTGGTGAACGTTATGCCAGAAGAGAGCTGATTGGATTTAAGTGCATGCATGCATGAAGATATGGCTGGGGCATAGAAACAGAAAACTGTTTAGAAAACAGTTATTGCTGCCTGAAATGATCTTTGATTCTGATTTTGGCTGATGCAGCACATAATGACACACTCTACACTCTGGACTGTGTTACAATATAAACTGCCCAAATGAATATCAGGGCATTTTAATATGCACAGAGTACATCAAATTGATCATGAATCACGACAAATTCAAAATTCACTCATATGCTTAGAAGCCCTATTAAAAAATTTATATTATGTCAAATTGTATTTACTGTGAGAGATAACTGTGTACTTAGCTTTAATTAAAGAACTTTTGCTGAACCAATATAATATGATGTTTTTGTTTCATATAACTTGGATAAGGGTGCTAGCTACATGACAATTATATTAATAATAATAATAATAATAGTACATATGTGCATGGCTACCCTGTATAAAAGCATAGAAGTGCTTAGTCGTATCACTGTACATGAGTACAAGTCCACACCATCAGATTCGTAATTACAAGAGGAGCCATTTGAAGGTTCACCTTTATTGTGGTACAAGAGTCCTGTGTACAAGAGAGGGGACATACAAATATCAGTAAGTCGTGCTAGGGAAGATTGCATCAAAGTTTTCTCTTTGTGGAGAAGTATGACATGCTTCTCTTCCCCATTTTAGGTATAACTAACAATTGATAACCCACTCAATTACTTCATACGGAATCTATAAAACACGACACATTCACATTCATCACACATGGAACCTTAAGATGGGGCTCCTCCCCCTACATGGATGTGGTAGGAATCTTGGATACGTTCCTCAACAGCTCAATGAGATATGTATGTGCCTTCTCTCACATATAGGACCTCAATAGCTGGCTCTGTGATAAGTTCTTAGTGAGTCGGAGGAGCATGTGGTACCACAGAAGAGCGTTTTGAGGAAGAGCACCCTGCTCCACAAATTATCTGTGCATGAGGGGATAGCCTTCATAGTGAGGGACAGACACTGAATAATACTGGACCCAAATTATTGACAAAAAAGCATATATGATTCCCAAAGAAAAAAACCTTTGCTTTAATCTTGAGCTGCACTGTGAGTTTCTGTGTATGTTATATTTGTGTGTATGTTACATTTGTGTTTATGTTGCACGAACAAGGGTGTCCTGCTTCAAGTAGCGTGTCCTGCAGTGGGACCCTGAAACAGTCAGGCGGCTTTAAAGGCAGGTATTTCCAAGATGCAGATTGGCAGCTTGGCTTAATCAGTAAGAAATTGAGTGTTAGAGAGAGGGAGAAAGCCTATTTTCGGTTGTGTCTCTCAGGAGTATGCAGGCTGTCATGGTGGCCAAGAAATCAGTCTGAGGTGGGAGAAGGGGTGCCAATGAAACCAGGCAGTGATCTGCTGCACCACTCCAGTGAAGTTATTATTGTATTTGTTTATATCAGTCCATTTGAGACACTTGAGATTAATTTGGGTTTTGACCAGCCCTTGCCTGGAAAGATTAGGGGCTATGAAAGGTGCAAAATAATTGTTTGAACCTTTGGACTGGAATTCATCTAGGAAGTGGAACTTAAGTCTAGACAAATACAAATTCCATCGATTTTAACGTAAAATAAATTACCAGCAGAGGGTGCTACTTGCTTGTCAAAAACTGAGCGAAATGTTTGGTTCGTTTAGCAAACTCCAACGTTTACATCGTCTCAATAACTTACTGACGCAGGTCTACAGCTCGAAGACGGTAAGACAGATAATTAACTCATAATTCCCCTTAATAGTATAATTCATCCTGGTCATACTTTGTGCTGCATTTGATGGAATGTCATTACAGCCATGCTTATGTTCTTTATCTGGGGGGTATGTTTGCCTTTATACAGTATCCCCCCCCACCAACGAACCAAAATGCGAAAGCAATTCCAAATTCAGAGAAAATTCAAAATAATTCAAAATAATAATTATAATAACACACACATATAACCCTATGACATATATAACCCGAAGTGATTTCTCGTAAATTAATTTCCCAATTTCAGAAAATATATCCTGAGTAATTAATAATATAATAATAATCTTTATTATCGGGTACTGGTAATAAGTAGCTTTTTGAGGCAGGTTATGTAGCAATCCTTATGTTAAAATTGAGGACAGTAGTGTCTGCTTTGAGGAAGAATTTATTTTTAAATAATCTGACGCCAGAGCCGCTATATCGATTCATTGTTAATGAATGACTCAATGATACAATTCAAACTCATTCCTAAAGAAATATGTGATTTTACTGTAAACTTTGTAAATACTGTAAATACTTTGCTTGTATATCATGTTCTCCCTACACTGATATGGACACAAATCATATCACAATCACATTCTCATTTTATAGAATTCCGTTACTTACTACTCAGTTTGGTCCTGTGTTCTGAATTCTGTGTTCTGAAATGTTCTAAATTATCGCATGACAGAATGAGGAAGAAGTAAGTCTGATGTTTAAAGATGTTTTATATTCACAGATAATACATTTGACGTACTATATTGAACATTTTAAATGAACTGATCTAGAATAGAAAGTTCAATGACAATTTTGACTCTCTAGTGCCCTCTTGTGACATAATGATATAACTGTTTGAATTGTTTAAAAAAATATTTTACTGATGTTTTACGAGTCGATCATTAATACCTAAAAATAGGTATGTGGCAATTTGTTGTGATGTTTTGAATTCTGGCTATAATATGTTAAGGTTTTTACTTTATCTAATAAAGCTTAGAGTTCCTTCTGCATGCCGTTTTTATTGTCACTAACCACAACATCAGATTTATATAATAAAAACTAAGTATATTTTTCTTACTACATAAGTGAAGGAAAAGGGGCTGAAGGGGAGCAGTATAGTGTTGGGGTCGGGGTGGGGGTGTGGGAAATGAGAAGTACAAGCATGGGAGCCATAGGGAGCATTGGACTCACATAATTAGCATGTTGGATTGGCATTCTCCTTTTGGCCTCCTTCAGTCCAACCACAAACCAGGGCCTGGCCGAAATAAAGAGCTTTGACTTTGATATCCGCTCTTTTTCCACTCTACTCCTCCCCCTCCTTCCTCTGCGCTTCTCTCTCTCTCTCTCTCTCTCTCTCTCTCTCTTTCTCTTCAGCTGGATGCTGGCAGTTCTTTTTCAGTTGGAACAGCTAAATTCTATTTCCTGAGTTCTTGTTTAAAAAAGAGAAGGAGAGAGGGAGGGAGAGAACAAGATGTGGTAACTCTATGTATTTATGAGAGAGAGAGAGAGAGAGAGAGAGAGAGAGAGAGAGAGAGAGAGAGAGAGAGAGGGAGAGACCACGGAATGTTGTGATGTCATTAGATAAGTCATATTCAAAGGCATGAGACACATCCACACTTCCACTCCAGGGCTGTTGGTAGACTCACTGCTCAGTGGACCATCCACACCCTTCTGTGAGTATGACCCACTCCCCACAGTTCTTGCTTGTTTCTTTCTGTCTCTCTGACTTTCTCACCACAGTCAGCACTGCGATTAACCTGTGATTAACCAGCGATGAACGTGGGTATCTGAGTGACAGCCACAGGTCCCAGTCCGCGTTTGTCTCTGCTTCGGCAGTTTTTCTCCTACAGCCGCTGATAAAGTTGTAGCATCTCTCCGCTGTCGTCACTGGGACGGCAACTAAAGAACTACGGTTTTTAGAAAGAGACTGGATAACAACCGAATGCAGAAAAGGGCGACAGTGTTTACGTTTGAAAATTGTGAGCGAGACTGGATACTGGAAAGGATTTGTGTGTCATTGTGTGTGTGCGTGTGTGTGTGTGTGTGTGTGTGCGTGTGTGTGTGTGTGTGTGCTTTCAATTTAAATTTCAGCTCAATCTATGGCCTTGAGAGTTTCATAACATAACTTTTCATAACATCTTATTGGCAGGGGAGTATATTTTTTTATTTCTTCGAATGTCCTATAAACTCCAGTGAAAAGAACAGAAAGAGGAAAAACAGACAGGAAGAAGGAAAAGACCATCTGGGCCCTAACCAGTGTCTGATTTCTTCTGCTGTAGATTTCCAGCGGATGGACGTTGCTTGACAAGCGCCGGTGGAAACATGACTGTCAGGACCACAGAGCGATAGCAGGAGGTTTTGTCTGGGAAAGACTTCAGCAGGGCTTTTTACTCTGTCTCTTTCTCTCTCTGGCCTGATAAATCAGTGATTTCCTTACAATTTCTGGCAAAAGCCATATACCGGGAAATCCTCCTAGATCTCAAGATGCTGCAGCAGATCCTGAAGGACATGTACATTGATCCGGACATTTTGGAGGCTCTAAACGAGGAGCAGAAGAAGATCTTGTTCCTGAAGATGAGGCAGGAGCAAGTGCGGCGCTGGAAGGAACGGGAGGACCAGGTGGAGAAGGAGGGTGGGTCCACTCTGATGCCTAGGCTGAAGAAAGGTACGGCCCAATTTCTGGTTCAGTTCTCATACCCAACCCTTGGGATGCCACCTCATGCATCTCCACAGTTTGATGTTTGTGAGAGTTGAGTCATAGCTATGGCCAGAACTTTTCTTTGTGTCACAAAGTGAGATACGGCATAGCAAGGACTGTATAGAGTTTGAGACTAAAACCAAAGTAATCCCTTCACCTGCATGCTGCTCTGTTACCTTAGCCCCTGGATGCTAACCCCTAAGATTGAATTGATATGGTGTGGGGGATGTTTTCCCCTAGAGCCATTTCCTATATAAAAGGCTGTTACATTGTGACTGTATCATAATAGCAACAGCTGTAAGCAATGTGCTTAGCTGCTTGAAACACAAACACTGTAAATATGACCTACAAAAATGTATGGGAGCTTGTGAATGTCACTCTGATTGTGAAAAATAAAAGACAACGTCGTGTTATAAAAATAATAATGTTTAAATGGGAATGATGTTGTGCAGTGGGCAGATGTCAATGCTGTCAATGGCATAATTCTCTATAATTCTCTCTACTTTAATTCTGTGCGTTCAAAACTGCGCACAGAAAACTGCGCTCAGAGAACTTTGATTTCCAGTTCAGAGGCTCCCGCCTGACAGTTTGGGGGGGAGCTTGCTGCAAAGGTATTTGTGGAATTTGTGCGTGTGAGTAGAGTTGGAAAGAGCAAGTGAGTAAATGAGGACTTTTTTTAAGACTTGGTGGAGACGTTCTCAGAAAGTCAACACCAGGAATGTTATGTGCAGGTATATATGCTGGTATGGTGTGCCTTGTGGGAAATCCCAGTAACTGATACATTAGCACCCTCAAGGGACACTTGTCTAGAAACAGGTTTGGCAGAAAAATCCGGGGCCAAATTTGCTATGTCACTTTTTTTGCTGTCACTTTCTGAGAAATGGAATTCTCGTTATTTGCATTTGAGGCGCAGTGAAACAAAAAAACACTGTCGGGAAACCACGCTGTGACGCAGCGACGAAAGCCCCTGTCACTCTGCAAACGAAGGCGGGGCATCGCCACGTCTGAATTCGACATGAGACATGCACCGAATCCAGAGGAAGGCCACAGCACACTTGATATTGACCGTCTAGTGAATGTCACGTAACGTGGAGGGACAGAGCACTCTGTCTATTAATCCTCTGCAGCTGTATGCACAGGCCAATATCCCCGTGTCAGAGACCCCAGTCTTACCCTAGAACAGGCGCAGTGGACACTAGCATTAAATACTTCAGAATTACAATCAGCGGTCTTAGAGACGCCAGTGTTGAAGAATCCGGCATTAGTGAGAACATTTAGTTTCAGTGTTACAGGCTATTGATCTAAATTTTAATCCAAAACTAAAGACTCCTTAATTAAACCAGCAAGCTGTATCTCATTATTACCCATGTGTTACCAGAGTATTGAGAGCTTTTACCTTGGTTTTTTACATTTAAAAACTTTAGACACATTGACTCAATTGTGTTAGATAACTGCTGATCCACTAACCAAAGTTAGTTGGACTTCAGCTTTAATCCTTGACGGCTGCATGGATACTAGTGCTAGTGTTACGCTAAATAATCCAGTGTTATAATCTAAGTGTCAAATACTCTAGTATCACACTGTTTTTACACTGATACAAGCCTCTGCATTATTAGTGTCACACACAACACTGTTTTCCCTGTGCAACAGATCCCTGGATTCTTCAGAACTCAAACTTTGCTTTAAGGCAACAGCATGGATTTAGACATCTGGCCAATTGGCATGTGATTGGTCAAGTGACAAAAAAAGGGGGAATCTGCTTTCTGGAAGGAAAGGCATAGAACAGCGTATAAAAGATTATCAAGTATGCTCTCCGATGTTTGGTTCATCGTTATTGTTTTGTTCTTTAGTTATGGATTGGGCAGTGTTGAGTATCCATTCAAAGCCTTTGCACATCTGGTTTTATTTTATTTTTTTCAGAATTTAATAAAATGATTTTCTTAGTTTTTTTTTCTCTCCTGCCTACTTGTCTCTGAACCTCCTGTTTAGGTAGGATGCCTCCACAGAGGTAGCCAACATTAAACAACCCCATTATCAGGCAGCACCACACAGCCTAAAAGCCACAAAGAGTTCAGGGGGTTTGTGATTGGTGCGAAGTACAGGAAGTTTTGCTTGATTTCAGACACTGGTTCCTGTGGGGGGCAGCTTGCTGGATAGAGTTTTAGTTACCATAACAATCAACTATGAGCAAGGCAGGAAGTGCCCAGGAAATAGGAGTGTTTCGATAACAGAGTTGTTTTTTTGTTTGTTTTTTTATCTGTGGCTGGCAGTGGTATATGTTTGGGTTTGAATTAGTCAGTGTGTTTAATAGATTAATTTTGTATGTGTGTGTGTGTGTGTGTGTATCATGTGTTGTAAGCCTGTGCCATTTGTGTATTCATCAACATGTGTGCATGTGAGGAAGGGAGATTTTGTGCTGAGTGAGCACAGGAGGTGGTTACGGGGCTAGGTGGTTACGTCAGATGGCAAAAGTTTGCCTTTATGGAAGGGTGCGGCTGGCGTTGAAAACGAGAGCTACGCCCTGGTTTATTCTCCTCAACGCCAAGCAGCCTTGTACTGATCAAAAGCAGATGAATGTCTCAGAGACCTTCAGAGCATGCCGGTTTTAAAAATCTGTTATTCAGAAACTGTTAATCAAAATGAAGCAAATGAAGCTTTGTTGACTTTAGAATATTCTCCCCGGTAGCATAATGACTGAGATGACTGCTTGGGTTTACAGACGGCAGGAGGATATGGTACAGTCAACGGGAACTCAAGAATTTCTAATGAATCAGAGAGTGGCTAAATTACTTAAAAAGGTCAAAGTTGGACCGTTAAATATTTCCTGGCCTCCATGCTTTATACACTACATTTAGTTCCAAGATCCTACTTCAAACAAAATACTTGTGACAGTGCATAGCACAGACATTTTTAAAAACTATTTCCTCGTGCTGATTAAAACATAAGATATTACATGTCTCAAATAGTTACACAAATTTTTCAAATAATTGAATTGACAGAGGGTTAAAGTGAAGTCTTACCAAATGGTCAAGAGTCCTTGTCTGGGCTCAGCACAGCCTCGTGAACTGGTTCCAACACGCTTCCCAACGTCACTGGAGCGCCTGCTTTTCTTCCAGGATTACAGCAGGCACTCTCTAATTACCACAGCCCCTACAGGAATCTTTGTTCTTGGACATCGCCACGAAGTAGCTCAGGCCCTATTAGCAGCCACAATGGGAAAACTGCACGCATTAAAATGCAGAAAAGAATTCATTTGTTACTTTTAGAATGTGGTTTGTTGAGGGAAACCTAAGTAATGATATAATTTCCAGATACAACCTATATGCTTTCCCCCACCAAAATGGAACACAAATTAACCTGTGATTCTGTCCTTGGGTAATTTGTATAAATTGGATCCGTTGTCTTTAGAATCTGAGAGCTGTAATGGAATAAGGTATTGAGATTCTGGGAATTGTTTCGGAAGCAGGTCATGCTTCCACATTTGTCAAAAAACCCAGATGTTAAACAGTAATCGAACACTGATCCCCTCCAAACTAATCAGGTGTGAAATCCCCCTGATACTTTAATGAGTTGAGGGCTGAGACTCCGGAATGCGGAATGAAGCTGGAACCAGGTGAGGTATATGATACGCCCTTCAGAGTTGTACGACAGCACCAGTCTACAGGTATGTCAGTCGGATTACGGAGTCTCGTCGTGATATCGTGTGATGCGATATTCTTGTCACAAGATAAAAGGGATAAAAACTGTTGCTGAGCAAATCTAGCGGTTCGGCAGTGCTTTTTTACACTGCTGGCCATGTTCTGGATATTGAAGGTTAGTTCAGACCGCTCAGAAGTGTGGTATGTTCATACCCCCTAGCAGTTATCACAATGGTTACCTGTTGCTTCCCTGCTTGGATCTCATCATTGGAAAACAGTATGTCTGTGCATTTTTATATACGACTAAGAACAGAGAGATACACAGAGATTGTGATGATAATGTAGGATGAGCACTGTAAAATAATAAATATCTGTCAGACAGAAGGAAAGTGCTGTGCAAAGAAACAATTATGTTTAAGTGGAAAGAATCAGGAAGACACTCAGACATTAAGTACGTATACATGTGTACTTAATGCCATCTAAATGTGATTTTATTGTTGCCACGCTTCAGGGTTGGTTTTTCATTGTTTTCCCGTCTCTTTCGAGTCTCTTGTTTGCTTAAAACAAGAAGGTTGGTGGTGCTTTCCGCTTAAATACAAAAATTCCCTTTATCTGTGGCCATGTCATCCTCTCTGCCTGAATGGAATGTTGTCTGCATGTCAAAGGTTCATTTTTTAAATCCGCACAGGATTCTTTCTCAGTTTTTTCCTTTGAAGAATAAAAAACTACTGATTTTCCGTGTGAATTTTTAATATTCTAAATGTGAAAGTTTTGAAGTGATTGGACAATTAGCCAGCCTCAAGTGTCATGCAGAACGTTTGCAAAAAATGCATGGCAGGTATCCTGGTCTTATAGAAGTACTTATAGAAGCAATTGCGTCTCTTTGGGTTTAATAATTTAACCACCATGCCACCTGCTGGTCAGTGTACTACCAGAATCTATGTCCCCCCACTGTTCATAGATAAAATTAGTTTATCGGTAGCCACTGTCACTGTGTGTCTCAACAGCTCACAGCAAGACCGTCAGCTGGCTCCTAGGTCGGGATGGAGACGTGCAGGTGTCTATGATCGGGGAAGCGGATGAAGTCCTGCTATCCAAAGTCATCAGCTTCGGTCACGGAGAGCGGAAGTTGCCAGGCCTCCACAACAGCGTGCGGTACGACCACGGCGAGTAGTAGCACTCAGAGTGGCAGTAGCAGCAGCCGGACGGTGTGAGAAACGAGGGATGTGTCGTACAGCTTGAAGTCGTTATGACCGCGCTGACGCTGACTCTTCACGGGCTGTTTTTCATGGCATTTTTTCAGACAAAAAACTGATATTCTGACGAGCAACCTGACGAACAGGGTGTCCACTGAACCTGCCAGGACAGGGAGAGAGAATTTCCCACCCAGAGTAACGACAGGGATACAGCTTAGCGTCAAGGTGAGTGCATGTATGTGTATCTGTCTGTTTGTATGTCTGTGTGAGGCTGAAGTTGACCTTCTTCCTACTATCAATACGCTCGGCTAGAGTGAGGCTTTACACTGGGAAAAATGAACCCCATTTCTTTTTCCTAATTTCTTCTGTTTGTACCCTTCCCTACACTGACTGCCTTTATTGATCCCCATTTACCTCCCTGTCTGTCCCCACTCCTTCTTCTCACCCTTCCCCCTTCCTCCTTCCTCCTCTTCCACCAACTGCAGCTCCCTCCATAACTCTACCACAACCTACCCCCACGCCTTCCTCTACAGCTTTAAATTGTTCACTGTGAGTGGTTTATACAACTGTGTGTTTCACAATGTGTGTAAATGCACTGGAGGGGTGGCCCGTTTGTGGCCTGGTTCTGTGCTTCAGGCCCCTTTGTGGTGTGGTCGGTGAGACAGGTGAGACTGCCCCAGCATCAAGTGCACAGATGTCGCATTTTTCTATGTTTTGTGATCCAACAAATCTTGGGCATTTGAGGGGCCAAGTGTGAGTGTCTGTTTCTGATGGGGAGGTTATCTCTCGTTCCCTATAATGTTTTTTGTGGAGTTGTCATAGCAACTCGGCGTGACCGGTGAGCACGTTGGCTCGGCAGGGGAACTCGGCTGGACAATATCACTGGCCCGTATTTATTACCACATCGTTGCACTCTCTCGCTCAATCTAGCATGCCCAAGGTATGATGGGAATAAGCAGATGAATAAACCTACATAAATGGGCTATTTGGTTTGCAACAGTAATAAGTAACAAATTAAAAGAGGAAGCAACAGCATTAGGGGGGGCATACACTAATGTACTTTTATGTGTGAAGAGATGGAAAGATCTTCAATAGAATTAATCCAAAATATGTTGGATTACTTTTGGGTGTATTAGTAAAGGCCTCCCAAAAGAGATACCTGCTATGACTGGATAAAGCTTTCAAATCAGCTGAGAAAGATTTTTTAAATAAAGAAGAAAATATGAACTTTTTCAAGATACATCTAATTATTTTTTTGTATATAGATTTGTGGATTTTTCCGTTGCATAATCAAGGCAATATATTTACATACATTAAATAAACCAGTCTAAATTAATGAGTAATATAATATGAGTAATATGGTAAAGGTAGCTAAACGGGGGTTAAATCATTTTTGGCTAACCTGTTTGTCTGTAACAGCCTAGAAAAAGCCAGGAAAGGAAAATGGTCACTGATACATTTGTTTTTTCCACTTACAGGAGAATTCAGAGGGCTTAAAGTCTGGCACTCACTTGTCCCCTCTGCAGGCGCAGGTTGGTACTACAGATATCAGTGGGAGGCTGGATCCCAATACAGACCAGATATATACCAGATATGCACACACAAAAAAATTACAAGGATATTGCGACACTGGACAGTCTTGTGAAAGCTTGTAGAGTTTCTTTGTGTCTTTTCCTCGTAGTATTTTTTCTTTGTGTCTTCTCCTCATAGTAATTTTTCTGCCTGGTCATGGAAAGCAGAAGTTCAGAAATACAAACACATGAATGATTAAACAATCAAACATCTCACAAATCAGAAGAAAGGATGAAAGTGATAGTAATTCACTGTTACTCTTATAAAGTGAGCATTATATAAACATTGACTTGTAAAGGGTTTATTTAACATTACCTATTGGTCTGCATTCTAACAGCATTTGTAAGTTTCTATTGTACATGGTTCTCAAATGCTCGACATTTAATAATTCAATGGAAGACTGTGGTTATTTTACATATATCCAGGATATGGAATGGTTCTTGGCCTTGACTTTCAGTTGACATCTGTCTGATATTTAACAACGGAACAGTGTAGTCAGTAGGACATGGCTTATTGCATCACCAGACCTTGAGTTTGAGTTTGGCCTGATAAACACTGTGAGCTGGTGTTCTCTCTGTGAGCTGTAGCATGACCTGATAAACACTGTGGGCTGGTGGTCTCAATGTGGGCTGTAGCATGACCTGATAAACACTGTGGGCTGGTGGAGAGCCCTTTGTTTCCACACTTGGTCACATTTTGATGGGATTATATGCAGGCAGATTGAGATAGCCAATACGTTTTTATTAGTGTTTGTATCCATACAAGTTGTGCAGTCCAAGTTATGGTAGTAATGTCAATGTCATTGCTGGTAGACAGGGATGGTTTTCTAGATGAATTTGTACTAGTTAGAGTGTTTCAGTTTTTACCCTCACCCCGTTGAAAGACAAGCACTGAGACCAGCCATGCCAGTTGTCTCCGGCGTGTCGTGATTCACCAAAGATCCATTTACGCCCAGCTGTCTTTGCCCCTGCCCCGGCATTCGCTCTTCTCAGCTGTCGGACAACAGTGTTCAGGGTGTTTCTGCAGCAACACTGTATGTGTGTCTGTGTAGTGGTGGGGGCTCCAGGCCAAACACACAAACACAGACATTACCTCACCACTGAGAACATTACCCTGGCCAATGCATGTTTGCAAGTCACCCACGCGTCGACACACGGATGTACGCAGGTTTTGCATGTATGAACAAACACATACAGGCTTCACGTGTATGCACAGACGCACACCGGCTGCACATGTACGTACTGACACTAGGACACAGACTTTGCGTGTATGCACCGTCACACAAGCACATATAAACTTACTATGTACACACGAACACACACAAACTTTGCAGATACATGCCTGCACATATGCAGACACAGCAACATACGGACACACTCAGGCTTCACGTGTACGCAAATACACACCGACACACACACAGGCTTTGCGTGTGAGTGCTAGCAACAGGGACCATAGGGCCGGTTGTGGTTCCCCTCAAGCAGATGGCTGAGGAACTTTGGGGGGGGGGATTAAATTGCCCGGGACGGCGTGAGCATCAATCACAGAAGGATGGAATGGTGGCGGAGTCGGCTAATTATGCGCGCATTTCCCCTCCTGGTGCGTGGCCGGACTAAATCGGATGATGGCGCCTGCTCTTCATGGTGCTGCTGAGAAACAGTCCAGGTCCTTACTACCAAAATTCCACCATGGATAGAATCAACATCGACTCAGTCTAAAACGACGTGTTGTGAGCCTAAAGACCCGAGCACATTCTTTGGGTGTGTTTGGGTTAAAAAGTATATTTTTTTATTTTAGTTTTTCAAATTATTTTTAGTTTTATCTCTTTCCAATTTGGAATCACAAATTTTCCTACTGCACCTCGACCTGTTGCTACGACTTCCACCACCAGATGCGGAGAATGAGGGTGTAAACGCTGTAGTCTCATCTAATCCTCGTCACCTTCAAGCCACCTGTCTGTTTTCTACAGTGCTAGCTACACAGCTTGCACGAGAGGTTGAATGCTGATTGGAGGAGAGGCCCCTTTTCTTTTGACAGTTCTCTAAGCCTACAGGCATCCAAGATGCCAGTAGGAGGCGTTCATTAGTGGCGAGCCAAGAGAAGAGAAGCCCAGCCAACTTAATCCACCCCAGCCCAGGTGGCACTCTGCCAATAGGTCACAATCAGCTAATGATACGAGTTGAATTTGAACTCCAGTTCATAATGCTCAGTCTGCGCTCTGGCTGGGAACTTTTGGTTCCAATACTTAACATGAGTTTGATTAGCAATTTCCCACTGGGTTGCTGCTGCTGTGTCTGCTAAGAAACGGATTAAAGCTTTGGGATTGGAGACCTCTGATTCACGTTAATGTTTTCTCGCTTGTTAAGGGAGTCAGATTTGTTTTACAGGTTTGTTTAACTGCACTTAAGTTGTCGAAAGTTGTATATGCTGATGTTTTTAGAAGTTTTTTGTTTTTTGTTCCTCTTGTTAAAGGAAGAGGACCTTGGTTCTGGCAATCCTTCAGATAATTTGCGGGAGTGGGACCTTTCCTGTCGGCCACATCCCCTACACAGGAGCATGCCGCCCCTTAAAGACAAACTCAGTCCTACTGAGCACACTGTCCCTCTGTCTGCCAGACCCAAACTCTACCTTCAGGACTCCCTCGAGCACCACAAAGTCAAAGGTGAGAATGATCCTGATCTCATTAGATAATACTTGTAACACTCTTTGCCTAACCAATAAGCACACATTCTTGGAACTTAAAGACAGTCTGCAAAAAGGATCTCTGATTAAGTAGATTTGTTGTCAGGAAAACCTGTTGTACGTTTGATGGTGGTAGTGTCATAATCAGGACAGTTTCTGGTTGGCGAGATTATAATCAAGGATTTTGTGTCTCTCTGCTCAGAACGTTCTCATCACAAGCATGTTGGGATGGGCAGTATGTTAACCCTGCAGCAGTGGGACTGCCCCAGCTCTTTTGTTTCTGTGACTTCCCTGACAATTAATGCCCTTTGGTCGCCCGCGAGCCAGTAATTGTGCGAAAACTGACTGTGCAAACAATTCGTTTGTGTATGTGAGGAACCCATCGGGGGCAGTGACGTTAGTGGCTCTGGTACATGAAGCGTTGGCTTCTGGTGCTGCTGACTGCATTCTCCTGCGCTGGAGAGCACTGCGCACCCTTGTTTAGAACCACAATGCTCGCGGCTGTCTGCATGCTGCTCACCTGAATGCCCTGACCTGAGAACATTAGTTGCCTCATCACTCATTTGTGCCCCTTGAGGGCTTTGTTTGTAGGCCTTGATTTCAGTCTTGATGTAGCCTCCAAAGCCCAACATTGAATAACCTGAAATGGAAATAAAGGAAAAGATTAGAGCATAAGGTTTTACTGTTTAGAATGGTTATCATGTCAATAATTCGGACCACTCTAAGCCACATAGGCTTGCTCCGGACTCACATAGACATATCATACCATACCATACCACACCATACCATACCTCACAATACCATACCACACCATACCATACCATACCATACCATACCATACCATACCATACCATACCATAATAAACCATACCATACCTTTGCATACCATGCCGTGGCATACGATCCCTTCCATACATTGACAACCATTGGAGTTGTGGGGTAGAAAAATAACAACAATGGTATCGGATCACATACAGTTACTTCTCATCAAGCAAGGTGTGCTCCATTTGGAAGCAGTCATGGTTTAGAAAAAATATCTGTTAGCTTCGGATTTCATAGATGATGTACCTTTTAAGTAGCTATAGTGAGATAAGCATTGCATAGTTTGTGTGATAATGACAGGAACGCAGTGTTGATTTACGGTTAGGACCAGACCCTTCCATTCAGCGTTCCTCGCAATGGAACCATGGAAGATAGTCATGTCTAAATATTTTTAAATGAACCAAATTTTCATAGTTAAAATATAACATTTTCAGGATTCTGGCTATCTATTATGGTTTAATTTCATGAATTAAGTGTGTGTATAGTAAAAAACCTTTATCTATTCATGGTAAATGCGTTTCCTCGATGCAAATTCCACCTTCAGAACCTAGATGCCTTAGTAACACAGTGATGTCACTCTCTTGCCGATAAGAGTTTTACCATGATCAGGAAAAAGTTAAAAAGCCACAATGATTAATTCCCTCTGTGACGTTAGCAAGCGTGGGTGTTCAATACCTCAGGGACAACTGCAATGCATCTGAGTGTCCAGGAGGTGGTGGATACCTGGTGTAGCCACTTTAACTACAACTAACTAGTCTACGGGATCAGGGTGTGGCGGAGCTCTCCTGAGAAAAAAGATTTATCTGGAGTGGAAAGCACATGACAGCAGAGTGAAAGTGGGCTGGATCAGCGTTTAGGTCCCAGTCAAAGACAAAGTCAGAATCGGTACCATTTGCTGGATTAGCCATAGTGGGGGAAAAAACCCAGGCGCAGCAGAACAGAGTCCGGTCAGATATGGATGGCTCGTTTCCAGAAAAGGCTATCATTGAAATGGACTTCACTTCACTGCTAGCACCAAGAAAGAAGTATGTGCTGCAGCTAGATTGCAATAAAAGATCTAATTCGCTTGGGGGGAAAAATTACATAAGATATATTTATTTTTGGTGACTGTTGTTTTAAAGGTGTTGGTTTCGCAAGGTGGCTACCCAAAAAACATGTGTGCCTAGTTACTATTTCTGAAGAGAGGCACTTATAAACGTCAAGGGGCACATTTAATTATATGTTCTGAAAGCAATGCATGCAGACGTGTAAAATTGAATTGTAACAAGCTGGAGAAAGGCAACTTCATCGGTACGGTCCATCAGAATCACAGAGGAATGCCGTTGCCTGTGAAAACTAATATTTCACATGAAAAGTATGTGTCAGAGGCAGGTATATGCGGGTCGAGGAGAACATGCACATTTTCTTCTCTCTCAGAACTACTTGGCAGGTTATATGTCACATATTTGATGTCTCTTTCAAACATGTAGCTCAGCAGTCATGCCTATTTAGATGTCATGTGGTTGCATTTGCACCTTTAAAATGTTGTCTATTGCCTTACTGATACAATTTGCAATGTACAGACAGTGCTATCAATGAACATTGATGAATTTAGTTATTCAATGTTCAATGTTAGCTGGGTTGGTTTGAAAAAAATACGAAGGCAATTTATTGATGAATGTCACACAGAAAAGTTAACTTAATATTTGAGCCAGTGCATCACATAGAAAAGAATGCAGTCTTTTTTATGCCATTCACCCCCTGCTGGCAAAAATAAAAACCCCACAATAGGATTAAAGGCAGGTTTACTGCAAGTGGTCACCTTTGTCTAGCCCAGATTAAAGAAAAGTCTGAGATGTCCTGTATAATCTCAACACAAAGGTAAAAGGTGTGTGTGTGTTAGTGTGAGATAGTGTGTGTATGTGTGAGAGTGTGTGAGTGTGTGTGTGTGAGAGAGAGAGAGACTGTGTGAGAGACTGTGTGAGAGAGTGTGTGTGTGTGTATGTGTGAGAGAGTGTGTGTGTGTTAGTGTGAGATAGTGTGTGTGAGAGTGTGTGTGTGTGTGAGAGAGAGAATGTGTGAGAGAGTGTGTGTGTATGTGTGTGTGTGAGAGAGAGAGAGAGAGAGAGAGTGTGTGTGTGTGTGTGTATGTGTGAGAGTGTGAGAGAGTGAGTGTATGTGTGAGTGTGTGTGGGTGTGTGAGAGAG
>JAOVYW010057282.1:12796-22930 GCA_025775045.1 Hiodon tergisus | reverse complement strand
ATTTGTATAGATGCTGTATGCTGTAAGTATATTTATAATATAAATATAATATATATTTAAATGTATTATAAACTATAGTAATTAATACAGAATATACCTGTTTCAACCATACTGTGTAGAAGGTTTTTAAATTTGCAAATAGATTTTGAATGTTCCTAAAAAAAAAATTAAATTAGCTGCCATGTGTAGAACAATTATTAGCAAAAGACATTAATACTTGGTTTAATTAAAGATTAAACACTAAGAATATTAAAACAAAGAATATTTAAAAAAAGAAAAGTAAATTAATTTTAAAAATTAAAATAAGACAAAACAAAAACAAGCAAGTGCTTTGTTTTCTGGGTGTAAATTTGCACAAATGGTTTGTGACTTTGTAGAAAAGACAGAGGCTCCTCATATTTAAAGGCAATCAGGTTCCCTTCCCATGTCTATTTCGTCACAACCCTCCTCTCGAAAAGAATCGTATGATCATGTAAATACTTGTAAAAGATAAAAATAAAATAATCCCCCAATAAATGTATAAGACATCCTGATCTGCAGGTCTTTATATTTAAAGACAAGAAGGCTTTTGCTGAAGGAATGTATCACTGTGTTTATATATTATATATCACATATTTATATTAAGAGTATTTTTTCACTGATCCTTTAATTAAAGGGACAGAATAAGGGAGTGTGATACACACACACACACGCACACGCACACGCACACGCACACGCACACACGGGGCAGAGGGTCAAGAGAAGCAGCCGGACTAGTGAAGTCTTTATTAGACAGAACTGATTATCCCTGGATAGGGCTTGTGGTCACGTTTATCCACTGCACACTCACTGCGATTAGACGAGACACGCCACAGTTTTTCCTGGTGGCAGTGGAGCACTGGAGTTGTTGAAACGTAGAAACCTAGACTGCAGCCATGAGTCTCACTAAGCACAGTACGATTCATTTGAGCTGTATGAACAGCAATGGCGTGTCTTGTTCATGGGGCAGGCACATCCATTCCTGCCATGTATATGGTCATCCGATGCCCAGAGAAGAACATTATATTAGAGACGGAGGTAAATGTAAACTACGTGCTACCAAGCTGGTAGTTAGTCAGACCAGGATGAATCGTGTGATTTCCAATTGCAAAATACTAGGTGGGGGCTGGGACATGCAGTTTGGTTATACAGATTTATGTTGAGATTGGATGATCATTGGAAGGATACATTTCTTAATTATTTAAACATTTTAGATAGAGGTCACATTTAAATGACATTGGTCTTTTTTTCCATTTTCCCTAGTTATGTTCATCTATAACTATCAAAGCCTGCTATACTCACTTGTGTGTGTGTGTTTATATATATATATATATATATATATATATATATATAAAACTATTTGTTTTTAAGCCACAATTTAAGTTTGCTGCAGGGTTAGTTTGTATTCATTCAAATTCTTGGGTAGAGCAATTTTATATTTACCAACAAATAAATCTCACACTTTGCCAAAGCTTTTGTGTTATTTATCAATTTTACCATTAGGATTTGCAAGGCCTTCCACTGAGTAGTGACACTTCACAGATTTTGAGAGTAAAAGGGCTAATAAACTGCTAAAGCTTTGCCAACTCAACTCAAATTACATTTTGAAGCATACAGAAGTCTATTACAGGAAATTAGCAAGAACCAACACCTCAGCACTGCCATCCATCACGTTTATTGAGTTCTTTGTTTTTTTTTTTGTTGTTTTTTTTCTTTTGCTGTAGCCTTTGGAGCATTGTTTGTACCTGTCGATAAACTGCATTTCATTGTTGAGTGCAGTGCTGACAAATTGCTGCGCATTACCCCTCCCCAACTCTCACACACACACACACACACACACACACACACACACACGCCTTCTTAGGACCCGGGGGCCTGCCAGGAAGTGCAGCTTGACTTCCTCCTATGATCTCACACCTGGGAGTGAGGAGAACAAATTAACTCTCAGATGGCCATTTTATATTAAAGCCTTCCATACAGTAGACATTTTATTATTAAAGGTTCAGAGAGCAAATGTTCTTTCATTTTTATTTGACATCCCCATGCATCATCTTCTCAAAACCCATTTCACATTTCACGTTTTTCTTCCAGGATTGTGTGAGTAAACTTCTTATAAAAGTATAAAATTTTGATGAGTGGTGATCTAACAACACATTCGAAGAGTCAAGCTCCTTAAATGTTATGTTAGGTTGGTAGGCAAGCTCTACTCCCAGTAAAGGTAAAACCCGTGATTTGCCAGCTCAAAGGCTGCAGACTAGCTTGACAACAGCTCCTGAAAACTGTGTCTGTGTGGTTTCTTTTTTCTTTTTCTTTTTTTGCTGCTCGTGCATCTTGCGAGATAATTTTGCAGCAGCTAATCAATAATGCAACAGTAAATTGCATTTGAATAAACATTAGCAGCCCTCATAATGAATAAAGCCTCATCCTCAATTTGTCAGTGTCATAAATGCTGTACCTCTTTGATGTCCCAATAAAAAAATTTTTTGCTTCACTGAATTGAAAGGCAATGTATAGAAAACGTCAGCTACCTCCTCGTGTTTTTTTATTATTTTTCTTTTTCTTTTTCTTTCAATATTCTCTTTAAAACGTAAAATTATATTTTTGTCAAATTAAATAGATCCGGTCAAATTGTTTCTTAGGAAAACCTAAAATAGCATTTTAAAATACCAACGAAAGAGCAAATGAAAAAGCTCCCTTTGTGGTTAAATATGATAAAAAGGAAACGTTCAAAAAGACTTATATGTGGGACACAATTAATGCAAACCAGAAACAACATAAAATAAAATAATAATTTTAATAATCCTCCCATGGAATTCAGCTGTTCATTCCAACACTCCACGGTATATTTACTCTGTTTTAATTTCATGCAATGTGCATCTCTGCTTAAGTTTAAGAGTAACATGTAACAGTATACAACTAATGTAGACCCAAGGTGGGGAAGAGGGTTTCCTTCAAAATGTATCTAGAATATTTTTCATTCAACCAAACAGCACTTCCAGACTAAAACTATCCACAAAACCTTTGCAAAAGAACATTTGCTTGTAACTGAGAGTAAGAAAAGCAAAGCGTTCATCTCAGCATTCGGCAGCAGAGAATAAAGGCCAAAGGCTTCAATAACTGACCACGGATTTCTGGAAGAGACTATCAGATCAAGATTTAACTCACAACTGCTTTTATTTTCATTACTGGGCAGGTTGAAAAATATTACTTCCGTAGAAGCTTTGTGGTAATTACTACTTTTCTGGTTTTGTTTTTTGTCATATTATTATTATTATTATTATTATTATTATTATTATTATTAATAATACTTAATGGCTGGCCATTTATTTTGAGGTCTCAGAATCTGATCTATGTATTTTAAATGTTTTTTACTTAATCAGTATTTAACCGCTGACATGCAAAAAACAGGGTTAGCTCCAAGATAAAACTTAGAACATCATGTCTTCATATTTATATATTTTTAATTACAGACAGGTTTGAAACATAATTTATTTCACCATTCAAACCAGTAAAACATGGTGGATAGCTCAGTAAAAAATAAGCCAACAGTCAGGGGAATTCTAATGTTGCTGAAATAAAACAATTTTATTTATCGATCAGTGGAAAAAATAAAGCATTTAATCCCTTCATTCAAATAACTGTAATATTAAATACTATTTTTAATCACTCAGGAACCGATAACACTGAGAGACACTGAAAATTTTACAATGTTTTCAGATGACAGTGAAACGGGATTCAGATTTGGCAAGAGTTGATGGGCTCTGCTTCGATCCACCTTTTTGTGGAGGGGTTGACAGTAAGGTTGACAATGTTAAAACGTGGCCTCAGGTTAGTACATTTCCGAGGGGGCTTCTCTACCTTATCACTGTTAAGCCAAACCAGGGTGGCAGTTAGACCCCACTCCTGGGAGAAGATTAAGCTCCCAAAATAAAATGTTTCAAAAAATACCATTGAAAACATAAGCACTTGAATTTGATTAAATGTATTTAGCAGAAGATGTTTTAGGTATCCCTGTATGGTGAATACAGCTTCCAGGTAATATCACCATAGAGAGGATACAAATTACTACTGCATAGACAACTGTCATGCAGAACAAAAAAGATTTTCACAGCTTTTTTTAAAAACTTAACGTTCTAGAGATTTTAGATATTAAGATGTGCAGGTATTAAGGAATTATATATTAAGGTATGTAAACATTTTGTGCAACTTGTACATTTTAACAAATGTTTTTTGGAGTCACCAATCAATCTAGGATTTGCTATAGTGGAATAGTTACCTGACAGTTAATACTTAATAATACTTTTTTTGTTTGGTGGAAATTATATACAATTATATTAAAAATTAATAAATAAATAGAAAGAAAATACAGTTTACTAAACTTCTGGTCTCAGCTCAGTTTTTGAGAAACTATTTGGCTATTTGGTTAGATTGCATAACATGAATTGAGAATAAACGCTGTAGACATGGGTCATCAGAAATACAGAAAAGCTAGATCCCTGCGGAACCGCACGGAGCCCGTAGGCCCTTCGATGCCAGCACACCAGCACCCTGTGTCATTAGCACAGTAGCGATACCCAAAGAGGGGTTTAACAGCCTGAAGTGTGCTGTCATTGAGCTTCTTTATTGGCCGCCATCAGGTTAATGAGCTCACCAGCCCACTCCATGTCGAGAGGCCCACCACAAAGAGAACCGCTCATTAGAAGCTGCCTGGCACGGCGCGCCATGACAACGGGGCATTCACGCTGCTGAATGCCTCTCTGCTCCTCCAGTGCTGCCAGCATGGCGAATCCGCCCGTGGCACCCGTCCCGCACGCGTCTTGGCAGCACTCCAGGGATGCCCCGGCCTCCTCTCCCTGCCCGCACATCGCGCACGCCAGCCCCAGGGTGAGGCCCACCCGTGGCTGGGGCAATGCTGGCACCACGCCAGTTGCCCACAGAAGAGAGTCAGAAAGAAAGAAAAAAAGAAAGAAAGAAAGAAAAAAAGAAAGAAAGAAAGAAAGAATAAGAAAGTCCTAGACAGGTTTTGCTGCATCTGAGTTGTGCTTCCACTGAACCTATCCCACATACTTTGGGCAGCGATCCATCATAATAGCCTTCCATTAGAAAACAACTGGCAAAAAAGGTTTTGCCCTAGACCATAATAAGCCAGTTTCTTACGACCATTAGTAATTTCCCACTGAATGTGACTCAGTAGCAAATGCCTGATGATTACTCCTGTCTGTGACTTAAGAACGTTATCAGCGAGCAAGCAGGTGTGCCTCTTTAATAAGAATCTTGCTAGGCATTCTGGGTAAATAACCATCATCTTGAAATTCAGCTCATCGGCCCCCCTGCAGTATTTGTGACATTTTGAGTTCCATGGCTGCAGCCCAGTTTAGAGGACGTACGCTTTTTTGGTAGAACGTTGTGAATGGAGTCTTATAGCTATGACTGTGTAAATACATTATTATAAAATTATTTTCTAAAAATGATTTCCTGGCTGATTTAAGTTTACATTTAATTCATACAATTTTGCATAATTGATAAACAATAAATGCATAACTCTATTATTTGAATTATTAATTGTAATATTCTTGATTGCGTAAGAAAAAGAAAACCAAGATTGTCAGCTAAGTCTGAGGTTTGGAATTTTCTGTTCTACTGCCTGCATGCATGTCATCTGAGGTGTGAGGGAAAGCTGACTCTTACCTGCCCACATACTTGAGCCAATCAGTACCGCACTGATTATTCTCACACAGAACTAATGTCCCGAACCTTGGGACCAACTGCAGACTTTTGAATTTATTTTTGTTTTTGTTTTTATTTGCCAGGGAAATTTACCCACTTGAGAAATTAAATATGACTATGATAGTAAAATGTTTTACTCTCTATTGTTTTAGTGTGTATAACTGAGAGAGGCTGAGGCATTGTGGGGGAATTATACTCATATATTTTTAGTAAGCCTTTGGGCACTTCCAGTGTCCCTAAAAGAACACTGTTGCCTAGCAACCATTATTGTTGCCATGGAGACTCTCATGTAAGCAGCTGCTGCAATCAGCATTAACTCTGGGCACATATTCTCCTCATTCCAGCACACAGACAGTGGCAGGCAGTGCGGACAGAGCATAGCTGTGAACAGGATGTCGCCAGGATAATAACCACTATAAAACATATGTTCATCCATCATTCTTTCTATTAATACAATCATATTACTCTGGACACAGAGGGGTTTCCCTGGCAATGCCTTGATGTCAAGGCTGAACAAGGAATTGGGTTTTCTTCTTCATGGTGGCGGTGCTGTTGATTTAAATGTGTAAAATGATTATGCAATACAATTATTTCATGGGATAAGCATTCCATCTTTCACTTATTTCTAAAAAATATATTTACAATTATACATTACAACCATTTTGGTTCACAGTGGTGTTGGTATCAGTGAAATTGTGTGTAAATGTACGGAGATTGTTGACAAAACAATAAAATCTCCTTAACTGAGGAGAATGAAATTCTCCGAAAGGCAGTGAAACAGTAAAACACTTTACAGTCTTCTGTGGACTGAATAAGAGTGGTGATGTTCCCTCAGGACCTTGAGGGTCCTCTCTGAAGGTACTAACATGAAAAGAAAATGTATTTTTCTTCTTAAATGAGAAATTAAAGTAATTTAGGTAAATATTACTTATTTAATGAAATATGAAAACCAGACGAAAACCAGACGAAATGGCAATGAAGGGGTTTATTTTGTGGAGCTACTTTTTACTATTTTCCGTCACTCAGGGTCTTCTGTGGCCAAGTTGAATGCTGTGCTCAGAGAAA
This sequence comes from Hiodon tergisus, assembly GCA_025775045.1. Lineage (NCBI taxonomy): Eukaryota > Metazoa > Chordata > Actinopteri > Hiodontiformes > Hiodontidae > Hiodon > Hiodon tergisus. Next base: position 16,120 of record JAOVYW010057282.1, on the reverse strand, counting down.
TAGTTTGAAGCATTAGTAAAGAAAGACAATAAAATCATTGCATCCGGCTGACAACATCTTGCCAATATTACTGGCCCAATAAGCTTATTGGCTTTTGTAGGAGATCTTACAAGCCTTAACAGTTAAGAGAAAATGGCGACTTTGATATTGTTTCAGATTTGCGTTTGCGTTTTTCAATAGAAACTTTCAATGAAAAAATTAAATATTAGAGAGGAGCAGACCAACACCCAAGCTAGGTGGAATCTGGCATTCAGAGAATCATGATAGCTTTAAATAGCTAATGGATAGTCCAAAAAGCTGTTTCGCTTGAAAAATGGATAAAAGCGCCTGGAACAGTCTGTTGCTATCTGAGCACGTAAACCAAGGCGGCACCAAAACCATTAAAAGGCACCCTTTACCCTCTGTGTGGAGCATGAGGTACCACATGTCACCATATGAATGGCATGATTGGTTCAACCTTTTGAACCATTTAATGGGGTGATTGAGGTTTGTTCGGCTGCCAAAACACCGGGAGCTTCTCATCTGACTGCAGAATAGAACCAAACCACTTTCTTGAGCGGGAACGTGTGATGGGTTTTATTTTCTAAGATTTTTGGTGAGTACCGTGACTTTATTATTAAACAAAAATAGTGGAACTGAATGTTTGTATTGTGTGTGGGGCTTTTCAGTGAATTGGCAACTATTCTTCCAAAACCAGCATGACAGCCACATACATACACAAATTTCATCCCAATCAGCCTGAATGTTATTTGCAAGTCGCTTAGCTTGCAGTGGAGAACATTTAAAATTGCAAACCGGATTAGAGTCATGGTATTAAGTTTTGTGTTTTTCTAGTTATGTTCGATAGTGATTATTGTTAACAATTTGTGCCAGGTTTTAGATGGCCTGCTTCTGAACCCCACGGTATGCTACTGGATAGCTGGTAGTGATACAGTATACAGTATACAGTATAATAGGATAGAGTGCAGTTGTAATTGCAGTATAACAGTTTATTTAGAAGATTCAATTCAATAATTAATTCAGGTCTTCTAATATAAAATAAAAAAAATTAAAAATTTAAGTAGTTTTCTAATAAAAAAATAACGTATATTAATTAAGTTAACAGCAATAAATACAGAAATTACAACATTGTAAAAAGACATTCGATCCTTTTAAGCTTGCACTATCAATTCCACTTGAATGTGTTGTCGAATTCTCGGTTTACCTTTAATTTGCTTCCAAAGATTGTATCTGCACTGTTGGGTGTCAATGTAGCTCCGAGTACCATTATGTTATGGAGAAACTGACTTTTGTAAACTGAAACTGACCATATCTTTTGTATGGTGTCTCTGTGACACAGTTGAATCTGATTTTGTTATTTTAGTAGAATAAAGTGAGAGTATGAGGGATTCTGATCGTGTGTGACTTGAACCCTGACAGTGGCTTTGTCCAGCTTGGTCACTGTGGGAAGCAAAGCAGGTTATGTCAGGGGTTAATGAAACCAACATCATCAGATGGCATGACACAGGGCCACACCTAGCCTTGATCCCTGGCATAATCTTGGGGAAGGCGTTTAAGCAGGGTTTTAGCAGGAAATACTGTGGTGTATGGATAGAAAGAAGGACAAACTAAAACATATAAACAACAACATTACACAGTATATAGGACTCGATTTATAAGGTTGATTGGCAGCCTCCAAATTTCTCTCATAAATGAACAGAATTTATTTTGAATTTAGTTTGTGGACCTTAATTTAAACAGCACAAGATAAATTACGTGTATAAATGACAGGAGAACTCCAGTCCAAACATATAGTCTGTTTAATAACATACTCACAAATGGTTTAATTATAAAAAAATCTGTACCAACATCACAGTTTTTACTATAGCATCATTGATTAATTAAACTCCTCATTTCATTTCCAGTGCCATCTTTCTGCACACACCTATATCTATACAACAGACTCTGCCACAATGAACTGAACATCTTGAAAGAACTCAATGAACCGCTTTGAAAATAGCGCGGCTGTGGAGATTCACAGGAGGGTAATCTTGGAGATACAGGAGGAAAATATTGATCTGTTTGTCTCCAGACTGAAGCCACACATTTAATACCACAAAAAAAGGGCTTTCCAATCAGCTGTCCAATCAGGGGGCTGCACTGTGGCAGCTTTATACCTTCAATCTAAAGTCACATTATGTGCCTTTCCGACTCTCTTTCAGGGGGTCTTAACTACTGCAGGTCTTGTCATGACAGGCCACCAAATGCAACAAAATACAGTTCATTATTAACATTGTCCGCCCTTTTCAATTCCGATTTTTTTTAGCTTGATAAAACAAATGTGCAAAAATAAATACATGCATACAAAACGCACTGTGTTGTTGATAGGGATGTTTATTCCAAAAAACTTTTTTATGCCAGGTGAGGCGTTTTTTGGGGGCACAAATGACATTGAAGGACGTGATGTGTGTGCTGGGAAAGTCGCATAATGAAGCAAGCTTTAACAGGAGGAATGCTGAATTTAACATCGACCAAACATCTGCTGCTTTTGAGAAAGCACAGAAACTGTGTCATTTTCCTGCTGTGTGCTGACTGGCACCATAGAGACAATGTTGGTTTTGTTTACCAGGGAAAGTATTTGTTGCTTGCTTCTCTGTTCAAGAAAGGTGGTCAAATTAATTGTAAGGTGGTCGCATAATTTGGATTTAAATTAACACTCTGTGGTTTGATTTCAAACCCACCGCAGCATTTAACAAGAAGGGAACTACAAAAACAGATGGTTTTGAGTGTATTAATAAAATTATTGACCAATATTTTCTGTTTTTAATATCATAATATTTCACTAAATGCAATGCTGTATGTACCAAAGACGGATGCTGTACTAAAAACAACGCTGTATATGTGTAGGTGCCCTTGTCCAGAGTGACAGATTTTACCTGCACGTTAACAATGAGCTGATATACATGGCGTAAATCACAAAATATATGCACATAATCAGACACTTAGCAGCTATAACTAAATAATTTATACACAGACAAAATTACACATTTTTCAAGTATTACCTGTGCAATATGCCATGCAGTACTGCAGCATCAAATGTCCTGAGGCAACAGAGCGCAGCTGCTAACAGATCAGTGCTTTGAAACAAACTGGGGATAATTAAACCTAGTCCAGGGTCTGCATGTCTGACTGAGCAACTCCAGGCACTAGGTACCCAGGAGCAGTATGAAGGGGTGGGTCTAAATGTCTGACTGAGCAACTCCAGGCACTAGGTACCCAGGAGCAGTATAAAGGGGTGGGTCTAAATGTCTGATTGAGCAGCTCCAGGTGCTAGGTACCCAGGAG
>JAOVYW010057282.1:0-10882 GCA_025775045.1 Hiodon tergisus | reverse complement strand
AAACTTTCAGATATAGATGTGCAGAAAACGTCTACATACAGATGTGCAGAAAATGTATACATATAGATGTGCAGAAACGTCTACATATAGATGATATAAAAACTTTTGTGTAATGCAGTATTTGAGGGGAAAGAAATGATGATTTTTCTTTGGGTAGTGGAGTTCCTGTGTTTGGCTTAGGTCAGCCTCGTGAGCCAGTCACTGAATGACATTCACGCACCAATGGAGCTGCTGTGTCAAATCATGCTATGATGTGGTCATTAAACCGCTTGTGATGGCAAGATTGCTCACTATAGGGAGAAAAAAAGGAATTAAATGTTTAATATAGCATTTGTGCTCCGCATTTTTGTTTGTAATTTCTATAAAATTGCCCATTAGAAAACATTAGGATATTGATGCATTACAGGCTTTCGTTGAACAAAAACAGATAAAAGGATCTATAGGGTGAGGTATTAATATGTAAATACTGGACTTGACATACTGCAACCAGGTCAACTAATCGTGTGTCTGTGTGTGTGTGTGTGTGTGTGTGTGTGTGGGATGGGTGTAGGGTAAAGGATTTTGATTTTTATTCTTACTCCCATCTACAATAGCGGTTACATTTTACATTTAATCTAAAGCGAAGTTAATCAGCATTTTTTTTTTTTTAACGGCTGGAAATCATAATAAATAAATGAATATATACATTTTTTCAATTGATAATGCATGGTGCATCCATATGCAGCTGAAATCTTACCTTTGCCAGATACTGATAAGCTTCTCTTTTTGATCACATTCATTCTCTTACCCCTTCGCCTGCTGGAAGCACACTGACTTCTGCATGTGTACATTACTTCATTTCAGTGATACATCGATTTCAGTGTGCCAGAGCTTAACTAGGCAAGAACAGGGTGTGAGGCAGGGTAAACCCAAGATGTAGCTGCAGTCTGTTGCAGGGCAGGAGACAGACAGGCTCCCACACTCCCAGAGAATATTTTCCTGTCTCAAATTCATGCAATACGGAAAGCTTTGGTTTGTGGGTGGGAAACTGGAGCGCCTGGACAAAATTCTGCGCAGACAGTCACCCGCGCTGGATCTGATCCGCCATGAGACACCAACACTAACCACTGAGTTATGGCTACAGATAAATGCCATTCATAATGAAGTTTGGGTTATCTGACTCGGGATCAGGGCTCTAATCTATGGGTTATTATATAAAAAAATTATTTTGCTCAAGATGTTTTATGCTTGTGTGAGAAGGCACAGCTAGCATGTGCCCAAAGAATAAGAACATTTAAAGTTAACACAAATATAATGAATCTGAGTAAATCATTAAAAACTGAGAACGCATGACTTTGCTAACAGAATTTCTAATCTCAGAGTTATGTAAACAGCAGGTGTTCATGGTGTGAAGAGCAAAACAAATATTTAACAAAAGGGACACATCTTGTGCCTCAAGTTATAGGTTTCAGATGGGTGAAAATTTTTTTGCATTTTCCCCATCTTCAGGAATGTAAATTAAACAGGTACAATGTCACTTCATACCGCAGAGTCTTTTTCTGTATCACTGTAACTTTGGCTTGCTGGGGCACTTTTTATCTAAAAACATCACAAAAGAAAAGAAAAAAAACATCAGTAGCAGCAGGAGAGTATAAATGTAGAAATATAACTGCAATGTAAACAAAAATAGATTTAAAAATACATGTATTTGTTTTCTTATAAAGCGATGCGGGACTTTAGTTAAATCAAATGTCTTTTTTTTTCTCAAACATTCTATAATTCATTTTGATACAAAATGGCTGAATAAGCCTCCAATAAGCTCTTATGCCCGAACAGAAACCTCAATGTCCTGGACAATGTGTCATGTCCTCAGTTTGGCTCTAGTGGAACTGCAGTCGTTCAGTCAAAGCTGCCTGGCTAATACAAAGCAGGTCGTGGCCCTCCATGGAAATTACTTTGCTTGGTTCAACCAAATAAAGTGGGAAACGGCCTCAGTCTTCAACAAATTGATTAAACCACATAGTTTTCAAGGAAAATTATTACAGATGCAAAGGAACCAACTGGCAACCAGGGTGACAGCATTCAGGGGGACAGCATTCAGGTACATCACAGAGAAAAAAACTCCTCGCATTTATTCCTGGGCCTCCACTGACCAATTAGTTGCAATGATTAAAAAAAAGATAAAAAAAAATTTTTAAGCCAAAGACATTAATCAAATTCCTGACAGCCGGCTCTTCGCTCTGCGCTGGGTGGGGCTGATAATTTTATTAATAACTGATTGTTTGTCACCTAAAGTGATGGCCGTTTTGGCTCCTTGTGGTGAAAAAAGGCTAGCCGGCTGGAGAATTCAGTTAGAAACCCACAGCTGATTGTACATGTGTCCGCTAGATGTACAAACAGTTAACATCCCAACATTGTAGAGAAGCAGGATTATGAATAACTGAATTGAATATTTGCAAATACAGAATAATCTGGTTTATTGCTTACAGCCTTTATTAGTAAAAACCAGAGCCAGTTGATACATTTTTGGTAATAAGAATAATGAGATGAATAATAAATAATACGGTAATAACAATGAAAGAAATTCATCAACGCTGAATTTCATCCATTTTATCTTTTCATTCAGTATTTTCTTTTTTAACTCTGTTGAGTGTTGGCAAAAATATCAATCTGACAATCAATTGCTTTTTAACCCATCTCATCATGATTATTTTCAGGAGGTAAGATTTTACTGGCATTGACCTGGTATATTTTGTTTTTATTATTTTAATAAAGTGTATTGAACATTTATTAACATATCACACTTAATCAAATTTATGTTCGTGATATGACATTAGCAAAAAGGGTGTAGCAACATAGCAAGTACTATGTCATGTTCTGACTGTGTGCGTTTACATTTAGTAAACATTAAAGGTTTAGGTTTGGATTAAGAGTTCCTATCAGCAGCAGGTCATTTTGTGTGCTTACTAATAGTAAAAGGCTTACAACGATGTTTGGGAATTCTGCGATGAAGGAATTTTTAAAAACTGACACATAGTTGTTGTAATTGGCCACAATCATTTAAATGTTTGCCAACTAGCACAAATCTTTTTGACCCAATGAGCTATTATATTTTTATATTTATCCTTCTTATTATCCCAGCCTTAATTTAATGTATAAAATTGTCCTAAATGTTAAAAATATCATATGATTCAGAAATATTGGTTTCATTTTAGATAAATTAAAATCCACAAGTAGTACACAGATTTTTTTAAAGTCTGCGGCAAAACAAATATTCACAAAGCCTTACCCAGGAAAAAGGTTTACATCCACGCAAACTTTGTGATCTATTTAAAAAATGATTTACCATTATTGGTTGTGAATGGGACATTGATACAAATAAGGCAGGTTGGGGTCAAGTGATGCTTCTCATCACAGGCCATATTATTGTGAATTTATTTAAATTATTCACTGAAATTATGTTTTAGATAGTGTGCGTTTCCTGTCTATACTGTCAAAGCTGACAAGCCCCCCCTCCCACACACACACGCACCACATACAAACACACACACACACATATTCACACCCACATACAAACATACACACACACACACATATTCACACCCACATACAAACACACACACACACACATATTCACACCCACATACAAACACACACACACACATATTCACACCCACATACAAACACACACACACACACACATATTCACACCCACATACAAAAATACTCACACACTTAAATCATACCCCAAATACATGCATTAATTCAGTGGAAATACTGACATTTGATTTAAGCGGGATGGCCATGTAGCAGTGATAAGATGCCTTGTGACTCATTGGTTAAGATGGAACACAGCTTAGAGAGGCTAACAGACAAAATGTCTGCTAAAATTTCACACGTCATTATTAAAATAAGAGACAAAAAAAATATTTTACCCCACGTGGTCCATGATGAGGTCTTCAGAGAGCCCCATGTGATACAGCCAAAGATAAAAGCGTGTTTGCCACACTTCTGGATGAAGGCCACGGTGCTTTCCTTTCCCTGGCAGTTTTGGATCTGCGAGATCCTCACGAGAAGGAGTGAACTTGGTGGGAAGATAAATGTGTTGCTCTTCCCTGGTTCCAACATGAACGTATGAGAGAAACACTATCCTCACATCTGCGTTTGACCCAAACGATGTTAAAGGGGCCACACGTGACCTACTTCTGCACGACTGCGTCTCTGAAAGAAGTGGCGTTGAATGGGTATGAAGTGTCTTTAATGGATAAATGTGCAGAATGCAAGCCTTTTTCTTCTTCGACCAGTGACAAGGACACTCCATGGCAACAATCCACTCCATCACATCCACTTTCATGAAAAATCTCCTGATTTCCCTGTCTAATCTATGTCTTAAATTTGTCAGTGTGGGTTTTATAGCAATAATGCAGCAAACTGAAAATGTCAACAATTAAAAATGTAAAAAACAGCCAGGAAAACATCATATCAGGTATGTACAGAAAGGTTGGTTACAATCAAGTCTTCTCTCCCGTTACAAATTGCACGTGACTTGGTTAATTACCAAGTAAGTAACAAGTAAATTAAGGTCTTTGCCATGCTTGCGACCATATGATAAAGATAACTACGGACAGAACTGCCAGCTGAACCCGGGGGCTGCCATAGCACTTTAATTCAGCAGTTTATTTCCTGTTTTGGGTTTGCGATCCCCATTACGGAAAAGGGACCAGTGCATTTGTTATTCTAAACCATGGCAAAGGAAATATAAAAAGCCTGCCACAAAGTCGGACCCACAAAGTCAAAGATCTGGGAAAACTGAGATTTCAAATGACCTTCTTCCCAACAGTAAAAGGTAGTGAGAGCATGGTCAGAGGAGCAGACTAACTCCTACAAAGCAGAGAGACCTCGCGCCTGTGGTGGAGATGAACCAGCTGCTGAACCTTTCCCAAACCGCTGTCCGGCATCAAAGGAAAGATTGACTTTAAACTGTAACACGAGAGTGAGAGAGGACAGACACCCAAATGAAGGGGCAGCCTTGAGGAGGATGATAAGACAATGGACCAGATTTAAGAAAACGACTACCACTTGTACACAATGAAACTTATAGAAACCACCACGGCTTATACACTGAAAGACTTATTCAACAATTGACTTAAATACTGATTAAAGCATTGCATGTTAATTTGTTTGTAAGGAACTTTGACTGCATGATAATTGCTGGGGTGCTGCTCAAACCACATGTCTCCTTCCCGAGCTATCTGTATTTATACCAGGGGATATAAGTGGACATCCCTACCCAGAATTGCATTAACATATTAGAATTTCCCCAGTGATAATGCCAGAATTAATATAATATACTCTCCTAATGGAGCCTTTGTCTTTATACCGTCTTAGGGCACTTTACTATAGAACATTGAAGCTTGCTTTCCAAATCACACTTTTTTGACCCTATGTCTGCCATAGCACTTTCACGTTGCTCTGGATAGTATTTGCCGAACTAATGAAATGAATAAAAGTAATTCTCTAGATCACAAAAACTTTTTTGATATTTTTTGTGCCTTCACACTGGTATAATTTCAAAACTCTATCAACTTTTTAATCAGTGCTTTGAGAGACATACAAAACCAGGCTTTGTAAAACTGAAACTACTGAGCTTCCGTCACGCATACCTCACATATTCACATCACAAATGTTGCATCTTTGGGGCTTTGGGGTTTCCAAGGCAACCTGTCTGGTACTCTCAAAATTAAGCATGACACGTTAGAAGTCCGCAACTCCGAGAGGGAAGAAACCAAAAATTAGTGCTCTACCCTAATCTATAACGTGTTGTGGATTCTGGGTAAAATTGATTGCATACAGCTATGTCTTTGTTTCTGATAATGATGATGATATATTCAACTGTATTTTTTATTGTTTTCATTTCAGCACATATAATAATGTAAGGAATAATACATCGGATGTTGTCTTGAGTGGCTCTGTCAAGTCCTGACTTGAATCCTATTGGTAAGAATAGAAAATTGCTGTCTATAAGCGATCCACTACCAACTTTGAGAAAGTTCACCAAAACAAATGAGCAAAAATTGCTCCAAACTGATGCACAAAGTTGGTAAAGACTTTTCCAAGAAAGCTCGCAGCTGTAATGACTGCCAAAAGTGGTTCCGTCTTTGTATTTACTAAGGGGATTGCGTGTTTTTGTAATCAACATATTTTTTGTTTTATTCTCTGTTTCTTTTATCAATAAAAGTGCTTATTTTGAGCATTCACATTTTGAAGAATAATATGTGTACTCATCATTTGTAATTCAACAGTGCATAAATGGGTGGGGGGAAGGTTTTTGCAATTCTTGTTTCATTTTTTCAAACAAATTGTCACAAGCTCTGAACAGACTGCTTTTTTCAGAGGTAGACAAAAAAACAAAAAACAAAAAACCCATAGCCAATCAGGAAACCCCTGGAAGAGAGCATGATGTGTAGTATACACACCAGATATACTGCAACAACCCTGCGGTTGTAGGACATTATGTGAAGGATCACAAAAATCACCCACAGTATCACCAATTACACAGCTGAGAACCATTGGAAAGCAGTAGTCTGTGACTGAATGTCAAGATGGCCAGTTCTAAAGGGGCGGGACAAAGATTCCCTACCCACTGAATTGTTGCATATTCCCCTCCCCAGCTCAGACCCATCAGAGTGGAAGTCACGCTATGCAATGGCTATGCACCATTTTCTGGGGTCTTGCCTGGTCATCCTGATGGCCGCCTTGTATGAGGCCGTTCACAAACAGGGTCATGCCAGTCCTTGGTTCAATGTAATCCTTGTGGGAGCCTATTGATGCTCTTTCCATTTAGTCCATTTTGGCCTCCAGTCAGGTTGGGCTAACTGTCCATTACTCTTCAGACCATCACCCTCTTCAGACCATTTTCCTTCAGGTTTTTTCCCAGCATGCATTTTTTGTCTTGGTTCTTCCCTTACTGGCACTACACATTGAATAGGGTACCCCTCTGCAACATTCCCTTTCGGAAGGTACGTTGTGTCATTGACAGACATTTTCCCTTCCCTAACAGCTGAGCCTTATCCCTCACTATGGGTTCATCAGCGCTGGGTTGTGTCACTGTAAATTTCTCCCACTTGATAGCCATCTTATCTTCATTTATGAGTTATATACAGGTCTTCACCGGCCCACAAATTCACCATCATCCCACCACCAGTATTGGCTATCACCATTGTGTCTTACACTCTAATTGCTCAGAGGACAGCTCTGAGGTTTTTAGAGTACAGTCAGTTTCCAGAGGTTCAGTCGTTCAAAGTGGAAGGGGACCTGCATTGAAACCCCAGAACCCCCGCTTCCCAATGAAGACCATTCAGCTGTAAGATCTGTAAAATTAATTCAGCAATTTTATGAGACTGCTCCTTGATTTCTTGCAGAAGAGCAGGCACGTCTTCCCTCTTTTTTTGCAGGGTTTGCTTGTTACTCAGGTGCCTCACTTCCTCTTGCTGTAGCTGCACTTTGATCAGGCTCAACCCTCTTCTGAAGGTCCTCCCTGGCCTTCTAGTTGGACATTTTTCTCTCCTCCTTCTGAACTGCTGCCAGGCTCTGTGAGACCTTGATCAGGCTTTCCTTGGCAGTGGTGAGGCCCTTAGCCATTCACTCTTTGTCCTGAAGGCTAGTAATCTGCCATTTGGCCTTCTCTTCTAGATCAGCCCACAGTGTCGGTCCCTCTTGGGTGAGTCTGTCCAGGCTGTCCCGTATTTTTCCCTTGCAAGTGCAGCTGCTGCTGTGCATCCTCTAGGTTGGCACTATTCAGTGCCTACTGGAGCTGAATCGTGTCATCCTCCACACTCTTTAGCTTCTCCCCCGTTGCCTGGGTGAGGGTTTCCTCCTGTGCAAGCAGGGCCTCCTTTAGCTTCTGCTGGAAGTCTTTTTTCAGGCTCCATAGCACTCACATTGTTTGTGCTTTTCCCTGCTTGCAACACATATCATAAAAAAGAACACCCAGTTCACTTGTCTCTGGGAAAATATAATGCAATTAGTCCAACTCATCAACAGAGGGCACTCGTGCCCAGATTCTCTACTATCTTATACATTCTCCAGGGTGTAGGCCGTATTGTTATGTGCTGGATCACAAAAAGATCCCCAATAGGAGATAGTACTTTTTACGACAATTTACATGACAATTCTCGAGTTTGGCTCCAACGAGCTCCAAATAATCACCAGCACTTTCCCCTCAGGTTCAGGCACTGACCAAACCAACAAGCAGATTTTTATGCTGTAGCTGATTGAAACATTGCCTACACCTGTAACAGTTACACAGCTAAGGACTTTTGGCAAGCAGCTGGCTGAGACTGAATGTCAGGCTGGTCGGTCTTAAAGGGGCAGAACACAGATTCTCTACCCACTGTTTAGCCGTAGCACATAATGATAATTCCAGCAAAAGAACATGATACACAGTATACTTGCAGTATATACCCAATAATAACTCCTGGAAAAGAACATGATATATAGTATATACACAATATAAACTCAATAATAATTCATGGAAGAGAGCATGATGTGCAGTTTGCACACATTACAAACATAATAATAATAACTGGAAGAGAGCATGATGCTCAGTATATATACCCAGTTGTAATTGTTTTATGAACAGCAGCTTTAGCTCTAATGGATATATATTCCGGGAATTATTATTGGGTACATAGTGTGTGCATACTGCTCTCTACCAGAGGTTATCATAGAATATATCTTCTGTGTATATACTATAGTACACATCATGCTGTCGTCCAGGGGTTATTATTGGGTACATATGTACATGCATGTATTTATATGCATATACCTACAGTACTTTGCAAAAACCTTGGGCACCCAAGCTTTTTTTTTCAGTAGAAAAAAGAAATTAGATTTCCAAACATTCTTTTTCCTGAAAGAAGAACAAGGAGTTCTGCAACAGATGGCCTGGCATCAATAGAGCCCTGATCTCAACATCATTGAGGCTGTCTGGGCTTACCTGGAGAGACAGAAGCAAGCGAGGTAGCAAGTCTGTAGAAGAACATTGTAATGTTCTCCATGATTCTTGGAACAATATACTTGCCGACTGTTTTTTAAAACTACACGACAGTGTATCTAAGAGAACTGATGCAATTTTAAAGGAAAGGGACGGTCACACCAAATATTGATTTTATTTATTTATTTAATATTTGGGGTGTTTTTACTGTTTACTGCCATATATAACATTTATTTTATAAATACTATTATTTATTATTTTTATTTTTGAAAGCATCTTCACTGTATGTAGGGAAGTCCCACCTAGTTGAATAAATACTGTAGGAAGGTCATAGCTGAACATATGCTGTAGGAAGGCCTAACAGAACTGAACTACAGTGAGAAGTTTCAGCTTAGCTAAACACAAACAGTAGGAAGGTCCAACATAAGTGAATTGGTCATAGGCACCCCATTTATTTGCTACAGTGAATCATTGAGTTTAAGGCAATGTTACCATTTTTTAACATAATCTATTAAATTGTTTATTTTGTTAATTATTTATTTACATTTAAAATAAAACTTCAAAAGCCTTTTTTTATTTCTATACATAAAATAAATTGAATTTTCTTTTAATAATGACTTTCTGTTTAATATAAATTAAATGATATTGGGTAATAAGACTGTTCAACTTATTTTCATTATAGGGAATCATATTTATATCAGAAATATTCCTTTTAATTACGTTTTAATCATGGAGTTTTTGCCAATTAACAGATTGACTCTACGCCTGAAACTTAAACTTTTTATTTTCAAGTTTATCATGAGTGGAAGGTTATACACAATGTTGTACACAAACAAAACACACGCGTTTGACTTAATAAGGTTGCTAGAAAAGCAAATAACATTTTCTGAATAACAGGTGTATTCAATCTAACACCCATAACCCCTGCTCTAGCTGTTTTGACTTAAGGAAACACCACGAATCTGTGTTTGTGCGTGTGTTTTCTTTAAATGAACCACCTTAGTATATAAGAAGCACAAATGCTAATCTTTCGCAAGGTAGTAGGGCGTTGTTAAGGACAAACACGAGTACCCTACTTGAATAGCCAACGCAGATTTCTCGCCCATTCCACTTCGGTGGCACTGTTCTGTTAAATACTTTAAATTGATTTGAGGTTTTCCAGCACGTTCCTCGTTGACCTTTAGTATATTTTTCAGTGTACGCTGATAAATCTTTGTAATAAATGCTTTTTAGTTTTTACAGTTTCAAAAAAAATGATTTAAAATGTTAAAGTGATGTTAAAGTCCGCAATTACTTACGGCACGCATTTGATAAACCATTTCAAACAATAGGTTCAATGGACATATGCAGATTACTTTATAATGAATAATGAATTAATCAAACCTTCATTGTGTTCAAACGATTTATAGCATTAACTTTTCCACTTTCATTGTTTATATACATTTAACAATGTATTTATTAAATTAATGACTTGACGTTACGAGTATTTCGTTTGAAAATATATTGGAAGGGTGAAGGGTGGTAGTTAAATCGTTGTTAAATCATTGACCTTTTTGTATAGCTTGTAAAGCATTCCGTAGCAATTATTTCTAATCTCTTACATTTTTCAAATCTTCGGTGGAATTATATATTATAAAAAATTCTCTATGTTCGCCATACTGCGACTGTGGTCTGTGAGAGTAAAAAAATTTTTGTTGTTACTATTTAGTTTATTTAACACTCTTTGTAGATTATAGCAAAATGCATCGAATACACGGAGCAATGAAACAGAAAATCTGAAGTCTCTCTTTTAAATTATCGCACCGCTAAACGACAGCACAGCCTCTACGGCACCCTGTGTGTGTGTGTGTGTGTGTGTGTGTGTGTGTGTGTGTGTGTGTGTGTGTGTGTGTGTGTGTGTGTGTGTGT
>JAOVYW010057271.1:4516-18393 GCA_025775045.1 Hiodon tergisus | reverse complement strand
CTCAGACACCTCCCTCAGACACCTCCCTCAGACACCTCCCTCAGACACCTCCCTCAGACACCTCCCTCAGACACCTCCCTCAGACACCTCGTGCCACCACCTTACCAGTCATAACCCTCTCCCATTCAGCCTGCACTGCTGGTACTTTTAGTGTCTATTTAATTGCTGGCACCTGAGTGTTATTATCATCAGTGCAACCACACTCAGGTGCGCAATGAGGACTTGGTTCTGGGCATGGCCCTCTGCTTGGCTGTCCGTCATGCCAGTCCTGGGCGTGCCCCCAGGGCTTGAGGGTGTGGCTCCTGGCTTTGTGCCACAATCCTTTTTTCATTTTATTTTCCAAACTTACCAAGTAGCAAAAAGTACAAAAGTACAAACTAGAGTACACCCATGCAAATGAGGTGCCAACTTGACGATATTCCCTTGGAAAAGGGAGGTTTTGATTTAAATAAGGTACCAAGAAAATTAGCGCATTATTTAAGAAATCATCTGAACCCTAGCGCATCAGTCCAGCAGCAGGCTGTCAGTCCCGTGTAAGTGATGATGGGACTTTACATAAAGTTTATACATAAGCGCAGGTCAACAGCCTCTAGGGTCCTATGATCACTTACACAGTGACACTTGTGTACACACCTCTATATCACTGATCTCCCTCTGCCCGGCTGTATGTACTGTACTCATGTGCTGAGGGTATTTCTGGCTGCTACGCCCTAGTGACTGACAGAGTGAATAATGCAAAGATGAAGCTCAAAGAACTATCAGCAATATTACATTTCCCTGGACTGGAAAAAATTTACAGTCTGTGATGGTAACTCATGTTTGAAGCAGAAAGTGAATATTATATTAAAAGACTTTTGTTCTTCCAAGCGAATAATTTGATACTTTAAACAGCTGATATTCATAACAAAAAATATTACCTGAAGCGCCCATCTTATATCTTCAAAGCTGTGTTTTTTCAATGTTTTGTTACTCAGATCACAGTGGCACATGCAGCTCTGTTAATTATCATATATGCAATAAAACAAACACATCAAAACAAATGTGTAGTACACTTTACTGAGGTTAATCCCACAAGAATTGAAGGCATCAGCTTGCATCTGCCATGGTGCCTTGACTACTGTGACATGTGATATGATTGACAGCTCCAGCTCAAAAGGCAATTAGCTTTATCACATTTGTCTTGTCTCAAAGAGAAGAAAATAAAATAAATCTGGTTCCTGCCATTGAAGAATTAGAAGACAACTGCATTTGAACATCACAAATACACCGACTCGGTTTCACTTTGTTGCGTAGGTATCAACAGTGATAGCACCTGACTAATTGGCAGGGGCAGGGTTTGGGATCAGCTGTCAATCATCGATAACCCAGGAGCACATTGAAAGTCAGAGCACATGCAATCTGGATGATGGGGATTTAACTCTACATACTCACTGATGACAGTTTGCTGAAACTTTTAATCAGCAACAAAAAGCTCTGGTCGACAGGAAAGATTCTGATTGCTGAAAGGGCATGTGACAAGGAGTGAAAATCTAACTGACCAGTATATTCCAATTCCCAAAAAGAGACCGTGTCATTTGTTACACATATCAGTTGGAAATCCAGTTGATAATTTCAGCCCATGCACAGGTCTATTACTAATCTCTAAACTACAGAATGTTACTAATCAGAAAATGATCTTTCCAACACATTTTTTCAACCAGCGTTTTTGTAGGACAATTATTTTCTTTCCACTGCTGTGGTAACACAAATGTTTGTGAGTGAAAACTTGCCCCAACTAAAATATTTTTAAATATTTAAAAAATTACAATGCCACTGTAGGTGATATAAAAGGCAGTTCTTGATGTTATGCAATGACATAATTCCAAGTTTTGTTTTTACTTTCAGAGGTTCGTTTTATAAACCAGACATTTTGGTTCAGTTGAGGTGAGGCTGAAATTGCTTGTCTCTCTCCCGTAGGGAAGTCATGTGGATGTGGGTTCAGTTCAGCACATTTTTCTGGCCCATGCACAAATCTCCACAAAAATGCATCTTTAGCCTTCAGACTTCCCATCAGGTTAGTTAAAGGCTGTCCATATCTTAATCAAACTTGCATGTGAGCTTCTCATTTTTCTTCACAAAACTTCACTAACTTGAGAGCCAATGCCACCCAGTTGCAATCTGTTTCAGTCGGGGCTGTAGAATGATTGAGTCAGAGAGACACAATGGATTGAATTTGCCCTGTGGGACTGTTGGTGCATTAGCATAGCCACCAAAAAGCACTTACTCTTGTCATTACAATTTCCCTTTTCCCCTGGTTGAAACAAATAAATACCACTTTATTTGTAAATGGTTTATTTGTAAATAAATACCATTTTATTTACTATTTCCCTTTTCCCTTGATGAAACAAATGACTTATAATCATGTTTTATTGCAAAGTTTACAGCACAGAAAAGCAGACAGCACATGTCATACTAAATATATGTTAACCTTAGATCATTTTATTTAGTAGCCTACACTCAAGGGCTTGGAAATTCGGAAATACACCTTCAAAAAGCAACACCCATAGATTGACCAGTTTAGGCATAGAAGTCTTGCTTGCAAAACCCATGAAGCACAAAACGGTTGGCAGTTGACAATCTGCTAGGTAGAACCTGCAGCAAGGAGGCATATTAGATAACACAGGTGAAAATTTAAGTGCCATGGGAGAAAGGAGACGGGAGACATTTTAATCAAGGCTGTAGCCATACGGAATGAAGTGTCAGAGGACCACCGGAGGCCACAGAGAGCTATTTGCCCCATTTCTGATGGTGTGTTCATTTACTGATGAGCAGAGTTGGAGCTGTGACTGTTCCCGTCGTTATGATCCTTTCCATCCTCATTCAGTTGACCAGCCACCACCCCATTCACCTGGCGCATGATGCACTAATTATACGCTCCTATTAACTTGTCACAGACTCGTTCTTCATAATGCAAATATGCTCTTTTACCACACGTTGTTTATGGCACATTTTACGTAGTAGGTCATTAAGAAATAGAAAGTCTTCACCATGGTGAGAAAACCAACAGTATGCAATGGAAAAGTTGCAATGAAATGTGCTAGACTGTGCTTTAATTCAAAATAGCATAATTTCATGCTTGAATTTTAATTTTTGAAAGGTGGGTAAACGACTCCAGATTATTTTCAAGTGGGGGGCATAGGGGGGAACGACAGTTAAATTGGGGGGATGCACCCAAAAGTGACTAGTTGATGCAAACAATGATTGACATCACTGAATGAAAATTGGGGGGGCACACAGGGTGGCCAATCAGATCACAAGGGGGGCGGGGGCCTCCAGAGTGTCATCTTATCAGATTTAACACACTGACTTTCCACCTAGTGGTGTCACTCTGGTTTCTCAAGGCTGCCTGGCTGAACCTGGGATCAGGCTTTGAATGTATGATGAGAAGATGAGTCACTGAGTTATTTCTAATTTAGCCTCTTTTCCACTCGTCTCCACTGTCGAAGAAGAGGGTGGCATTCTGACATAATGAGGATCAAGGCAATTCTATGATGAAGATGGTGTCCACATGTGTGAAGGTGCAGGATGCTGTTTCCTGACCTGCTTTATCCTCCTGACCTCCGCATGTAATGTCTTCTCCCTCATGCAAGCTATGATGCGCAATAGAAAGGTCGGTGTCCTTTTCGGAGGAGGTGTCACCTTCCAAAAATGTTACGCCTGCACAGTGAAAGGTCAGCAAAGCCAAAACCACTTGAGGAGTTATTCTCAGTAAGGCACATGTAGGTACATGTCTCCTCCGAATATTTCAGATGTTCGGAAATAACATGATAACCATCAACAACTAACTGGAATAAATATAAAAGCGATCTTGACATTACATGACGTTGCAGTGGTATTTTTCCCCCGCATTTTAGATTTAATAACGCTCTCAATCAAATCGACAATCAGAATTTGTATTGGTTAATGATTCGGTCATTGGTTCATGATTCTGCTGATGCTCTGCCTCGGGTAGGGTTTAATAGGTGGTGTATCCACCCATTTTCCATTCATTTCCAGAGTTCCATTCATTTCCAGAGAGGGGCACCCTCTGATGGATTAGTCCTCCAGCCCTCCCATAGTTCACACATTTGTGATTAATACATTTTTAAAGCATGTTTCCATGGAAAAAAATATTGTTGGCTTTCATCGCAATGAACATCAGCTTTGTTGCTCCCAACACCAACAACAAAATATGCTTATGTAAGAAGGTATGCCAGACAGATATATTAACCTTAAAGGTATTTTGAGTCACACTAATTACATCTGGCGCTAGAAGAGTAATGCTATTTCCATATGTCTTTACATGTCTGTCCATTTCTATATCTGTCCTATTAATGGCCACAAGCCATATATAGAATTGAATGTGCTGGTTAGTATAATTTTGAATTAACTTTGAAGCACAAGGGTGATTGGTTACATGAAGTTAAAGTTACACACTGTGAAAGTGACATGTTTAACTCCGACTATAAGAGATTATCATGAACTATAAAAATGATGGAAATAACTTTGGATATGGCATCAGTAATGTTAGGTAGCTAGTTTATATCTTGATAAAACTCAATGTTAAGTGCGGGTTAACTTGCTATAATGATAAGTTACCTAATTATAATCCAATCAAATTTTTAAAGTGGAATATTTTAACCATAAATTATTTTAACATTCATTTGGGCAAGAGGAAATCACGCAGAGCTTTATACAGTGAGCTGCCTGTGTTTCTCTAGCTACAACCAATCACAGTGCTTCTGGTTACGCCCACATTTATGGGGTATCAAGGCACAAAAACGGTTGGGTTGATGCTTAGTGATGCGAGGTATGCCGTTGAAAGTAATAGGAAGTCATCAGACTTCTAGGCGTCTGTATCTATTTACAGTCATTAGATGCATTACTTAGTTCTGAAATATCATGATCTAACATGCATGGAGATACATAAAATTAGAATAGCGCAAAACCTAAACCTCTGGACAATGATATAAACCTGTGGCTACAAACCAGTCCTTTTGGGTGGGAAAACCGATCCCTGTCCTCCTGTAATTTGAGCATGGCATGCAACCTGCTGGACATTCTCATCATCTTGATAAGAACATTAAGTAAAGAAAATGCTCTATAGACTGTGAAAGGATGGTGTGTTGTAGAAATACTTCAGCAAAAACTATATCTCCTTTCACACAAATGTCAAACCAGGTGTTGTCATTGGTGGAGTAAATATTTCATTCAAATTCCTTTAGAAATAGTGTCAATAGTATTTTTTTTTACCTCTGCCTTTAAAAGAAAGCAGCTTTAAAATGGAAAAACAACAATGGATGCTGGCAGAACCTTTCATGTATATTGTTCATCAGTTCATAAAAAATGAATACAGGTCACTAGACTTGAACTGTTCCACCATCCCTTAGTGGTTTTTCTCCACAGCTTATTGTACCATTTTTAAGGGCAACAAAGTTTCACAAACCAAGTTAAAGAGGCGTGTTGAAGCAGAACAGAGATTTCCACTTCAACCTCAGCACAGGACAGCAGCTGAGTCTTTCATCCCAGTGGCGAGACGGGAAGGATGGCTGGCCAAACTACAATACTGATGATGACAAGCTCAGCGACCAGATCAATGATCGTGCATGATTAAGTGGTTATAATGTGTAAAAATAGCCATGCGCTAACCGAAAGGGCCTCAGAGTAACCGGCTTTGGTCAGGCAGTCTACGTCTTTTTAAAGAAACGGAGGCCTAAATTTTATATCTTTTGTATGAAAATAATTGAATATCTGTGCTGAGCTGGGGGAATAAGAACAGTTAATCACCACAATCAAAACCACACAAGAAGCAACCTCTCGGTCTAACAGGAAGTTTTAGCGTTGTTCAGGGTAAACTCATGCTCGTAGTCAGGCTATTTTCTCATGTGGAAACTCCAAGTGTTACTCTGTCTGATATCTGACCTGATACTCAGATAGGGTTTAGCGGTTCTGTTTTGAAGAGGGATGGTCACATATAGGATTTATTACTAATTCTCTCAAAAAATAAAGAAAAAATATATGATTTAAAAAAAACTGAGTTGATATTCTCCATTTATCAGCAATTTGTGTCAGTGTGTCTATTAACTAAGCCTGCCATGTAAGACTGCATTTATCCTTTTGAACAATCCGGACATTAAAATGGTATTATTTCTTATAGTATATTTGTTTCTATGTCTTGATCATAGATATAAGTTAGACCTGCATCTTATAGACACTTTACATCAAAAATATGACAGTAAACATATTGTCTCTTACCTTAAAAAATAGTTTGGACCTAGGACCTAGATATGTAAAACATATTATAAAACATGGATTGTAAAATGACCACCTAGTCTGTTAGTTATATACATTAGTAATACATTAACTGGCTTTGTAGAACAAGTGAATGTAAAAAAAATCATTGAATTCATTTGTTTCTGAACAGTGACAACGCTTTGAAGAAAAATTGCCCCTGCTATGATTAACATACAGTACTGTGCAAAAGTCTTAGGCACCTTATTTTTTTAAACATTAATTTAGTCTTTGATATCTTCTGCGCTAGTGTCTTTTTCTGAAAGAAGAAAGAGGATATCTGCAACAGATGGTTTTGCCCTAATCTCAACATCATCGAGGCTGTCTGAGATTACCTGGACAGACAGAAGCAAGCGAAACCAAGTATTTAGAAGAACTATGAATTGTTCTCTAAGATGTTCTCCAAGATCTATCTGCAGATTGTCTTATAAAACTGCACGACAGTTTACCTAAGCGAATTGAAGCAGTAGTTAAGGCACATACCAAATATTGAATTTATATTTTGGTTGTTTTCGTGTTTTTTTGTTTTGTTGTTGTTGTTGTTGTTTTTTATTTATTGTTTTTACTGTTAACTGCCCTTTATAGTTTTTATTTTATTTTATATTTAGAAACTTTTCATTTCATCATTTTTGTAAGCAACTTAAATTTAGGGTTAAGACTTTTGCAGAGTACATTATATATTTATAAAGCAATATTTCCCCTAAGTAGATATTTGTTTCACCTCTTCCCGATATGCCAAACACCCCTTTCACAAATCATTAATATTTTGGCAAATGTCAGCAAAATGTCTTGTTTCCTGAACTACAAATATATTTATTTGCGGGTGTGTACTATTTACATGGATTTTATTAATATCTCAGTTTCAGACCTACCTTGGTGGGTCAGAAACAAGGCAAGGGAAGGGGAACCCTCTATAAAGGAACTGTGAACCACCCCCAGATACTTTACATAGTGATGGCTTTCACTGCTTTTATCATGAAGTGAGAAAAAATGTATGAGCTGAAGGACTGTGATGAGATTTATGTTGACGCACAGAAATGCTTTCTTTCACCCATTTCTGATCATTCGAAACAATTTAATAATTTGACAAAAGCTAAAATACATGGATTATCAAAACAGACACTGTCACTGTCATAATATTAACCAAATATTCATGGTAAAAAGTTCAAATGAGGAAAGAATTTTGTTTTTCCATGCATGATATGCTTATAATATTTAAATTCATGAATGACAGACTCCTACACTATGGCTGGGACCAAATCAAAATTTAGGCAACCCGCTAATCGCACTTAACATAACTGTGTTTTCTTTTCGTGAGCAGAATAAATAAGACACTTGCAAAAAAGGAAAACGCTATTAAATACAGTTATGTAAAGTGCGACTAGCGGGTTGCCAAAGTTTTTATTTGGTCTCAGCCTAATCCTCTAATCCTCCTTTATCAGTGATTTTTTCACCGGAAAAAATACTTTTTTGTGTTGTGAGAATTATTAACTTTTTACTGAGTTGTTATGAATGTTTTGAGCTGCAGATGTGTCATCCAAAGGGAACGGATATACAGTCCTTCAGAAAAGATGTGAAAATGAAAATGTGGATCTGAACATCTGATATATATTACACAACAAGTGAAATCATGCAATTTGAACAGAAAGGATTTTTTCTGATCCAAAACTGCTAAAATATTCCTCAGTTTGGCAGATAGTGAATGCCATATACAGGGTCAATAACAACTGTAATATCCAGGTCTTGAGCATAAAGCCTGGTTGGAGGTGATAAGCACAAACCCACGAGTATAATAACATAGTCCCTCTATTGGCCACTGAGGGTGTGACACCAGGCTCAGCACAGGGGCTGAGGCTTTATATCTACAAACACACACACACACACTCCGTTTACTGCCTGTCAGTACAGCCATTTTGTTTGTTTGTGTTTTCGTGTGAGCACATGGTTTTAGTTTTTGTTATCAGACTGCCCTCCTCCCTGCTCCTGCCCACCTGCGTCCCACCACACCCCTCACCTGAGAACACTGATTACCTCATAAGTTGCAACACTTCTATTACCCTGCCTTTCCCTTTCATTTCTACCAGATCGTGCCAGTATCTTACCTGAGCCTTTCCACCGTTTCATTGTTCTGCTACCTGTTTTTGACCCTGATTTTGCCGATCGTTTTGGATTACCAAATTCTGTTTTTTGAACACTGACTGTACCTGGATTTTGAGCCTGCCTGCTGTTTTTTGGTATCTGTTTGCCTGTTTGATACTTGGAGGCAAATAAACCCTCACGCCTCATCGAGTCCCTCCTACCCTGTACCTGACACTGCCACTGTTTTGCCGCAGGGCCTGCTAATGAGGTCTGTGAAGGCAGTGGTGAAGAGCCAAGATGTTAGCGGTCCTTCACTGATTCATCACAGTGCTCTGTGCAACAGATTATCCCTTACAGGTGCTTCCCCCGAGCCCTGCTCTTTGCCTTTCTGAGCAGTGGGCTGTGCCACAGTAGGACCTCGTTCTCTGTCTGTTATCTGTGCTCACAATACGTTAGAACAATGGGAAATGCGGACCTGCAAAACAGAAGAGACTTCTCACAGCACAGGTCCCCATGAGAAGAGGAAGAAAAACTATTTTGTGTGGCCCACAGATCTGCCAAATTGGAAAAGAAAAGAATGTCCCAGGAAGAGAAGGGGAGAAAAGTGACAATAATACATATTTGACTGGCAATCAAACATGTCTGTATGAAATGTCCTGCTGGATTGGGGATGAAGAGAACGGGCCTGCTTTCTGTGCTTGTGATTCATCTCTGAAGGACTCTGAATATAGACTGTTCTCACTCATATCTGCTGGCAGGTGGCCCACTGAATCAGACATCAGAAGTCTGGGCTCCGCTCTACCTGCAGCAGTCGAAACCCCCATCGGCAACGGCAGTCTCCCAGCGGAATACGGTTGCTGGCATAGGCTTAGAAGCTGTGTAAAGAAAGCCCACTGTCAAGCATTCGGACAGACGTGGGTAGATGGAGAGATGGTGGTAGAGCTCTCGCCGCCATTGGCTATCACCCAATAATACATATAACTCAATATGTCTTCAACCTGGTGCAGGTGTATGTTTGTGAGTGTGCGTCTGTGTGTGTGTGTCTATGAGATGCTGCTGAGCTTTACTGTGAGTGGTACCCCTATGGTGAAAACAGTCACATAATAACTGGGTCTCCTCAGATTATGATAAATTACACAGCGAGATCAGGTGTGACTTGTAGCCGCTTACCTGTTAAACACCGTCCCGATTCTGTCACGTTAAACAATCCGTGCATTCAGCTCATTCTGCTTACTACAGAAAATGAACTTAGCGTCTCTTCTAGAGATTAGTGTTTTAAAAAAATAAGCCACATGATTACAGTGGAGTACCAGACCCTCTTATTCACACGGAAGAAGTCAGAAACATATGCTATTTACACATTTAGTATCATAACATTAAAAAACTTGCATTTAAAAAAATGACATATTCAGACCAATCCAGAGAAGACATTTAAATCCGACTTACCAGATTTTCCTGGCTTCTCAATAGTACAGTTTAAAAAAGGCCACAGAATGGCACTCTCTTTGGGAAACACTGGGATCTGACTCAATAACTGTGACCTGTAGATGAAACATACGTTAATACTTCCTGCCAACAGTGACAGTTAAAGAGAAGGGGGAGTGGCAGAGATCGCTAGGCAGGAATGATGTGGTGAATGATGTTCCAGACCACATTTTCCTGTGCTTTGGCACTTGGTCATTCTCATCATGGTCAATGAAACAGCGAGTGCCCTGAATCTGTCAGAGACCTTCTGTCATTAATCAGGAACAGCTCACGGACAATACCTGCAGTAGAAAAGTGTTGGAGATTATGGCTCTCTCCTTTAGCTTGTCTGTAACTGATCTCCCAAATATCACCTGTTTGATTCCCAGAAGCAGCTAAAGCCTAAAGCCGAATCAAGCCCACCGTCTCGCATTAGACATGCTAACCTCCCCTGTAGCTTTAAAGGGGTGCGGGAGGGGCCGATGTGTATACTCAGGTGTGTGCTTGGAGCCACTTTTCATTGAGGGTGAGGGGGGTGGCGTGCTGGACCAGAGGCATCCCAGTGCACCCCCACAGTGTTGATCACATACACAGCTCACTCTGTCACAAGGCCTGGAATCCATGCTCACTTATAAATCATTCATGTTCAACACATACACACATAGCCATCAATGTATGCATGCGGATAGCAATTAGAGATATTTCTCCAGAGGTGGCAGTTTGGGTTTTGAATGAAGGAAATGACTGAAGGTAAACCCCAAAAATTGACAGGAATGTCCCTGTCTAATCTGACAAATCTGAAATGGTCATGTATTTTCTTTTCTCCATTTAATTTGTGGAAAGTCCAAAAAAGAAATGGTACATTTCTGGTCCCGATGACATCATACTACATTAACATTTAAAGGACGGCACATATTTAGTTTCATACACTTGGTAATGTTCTCCTGAGCTGAAGGGATTCGATGTGTCACAAAATCATCTTGGATTGATATTTTCTTAAGATTTAAATCTGTATCTTTTCATATTAGACTAGAACAAGAGAAAATAAAGGTTACTAGTGTCTGAGGTTACTAGTTAGAGAAGTCTCCACAGGTACTCAGACGATGACCGTGTCACCTCAATGTCCAGCAGCATCACGCACGGCAATAACAGACGATGTGTGGACGTAACCAAAAACACTGATCAATGAGCAGTCGAGGGCCTTTAGATGGGAACCCTGTTACATCGGGTTGCATTTGTGTTCGCTGACAGAGAAGTGGGAGGGAGTGTGTGTGGATGAGCCCACAGTGGCTGCAAATGCCAGCTACGGTGACACAGAGAAGGGGGGGGAGGGAGGAGGGAGGGAGAGTGGGAGCGAGCAACAGAGTGAGAGAGAGAGACATACAGAATTCTGCAGTAGAACTGGATCAGATAGCAAAAGATTGAGAGACTGTGTGTGACTGAGACGGGAACAAGTGGAAGTTTTTTTTTTGCTTAGGGAAAATTAACCATCTGACTGGCTACAGCAAAACAACTCAAAGGAAACAGGTTCAGTGGATATCATGCGCTGTTCTGGGTGGGAAATTATTAGTTAAAGAGCTCCCAATGAAGGAAAGGGTGCTGGGGGTTTCCGGTGGCTTGGAGGGGAGCGTAGCCCTTTTCTCATTGCCCATGTTATATGCTTGAAAAGCAAAAAAGCAAAGAGAAGTCAGAGTTTAATTGTTGAAGTGAAGACAGACAGACAGAAGACGGGATTGAGAGAGATGAAGAAGCTGAAAGGTCTTTTGTGCTTCTGGCTTCAAATGATGGAATGGTGTTACCCCTAGGTGTCTGAGAATCCTGTCAAAGGCAAACTGAGGAAATGCTGCAATTTGGCTAGCTGGAAGGACGGGAGAGGACACTGCATCGCAGCTTCAAAGTACGAACCAGGAGGAACTTGCAAGGTAAGCAGGAATCCCAAACTTTGCATACAGTTTGTTTTGCCTTTTCATCCATTCAGGCTTTCATTCAGCAGCCAGCAAACTTTTTTTTAAACCAATAACAGAATCAATGCACACAAATACAAGCAAACAGACACGGATACTCACGATACATCAATATGATGCTTCATCATTCTAATTGTACTAATTGAAGAGCTACTTTTTCACACAAATTTAAGGCGTGCGGTGCTGAGACTGGCATCCTAGCAACTACCACATAATGGCAACGCTTCCAATTAGAGGCTGGCCACAAACAAGCCCTTACCTGCTCCCCAACTGTGACGAGGGTGATGCAGCAAGCCACAGTGGGTTCCTTTAGTGATCCTGACCTCCCTCTGAATGTGCTGTCGGACTGGGATACACATGGCCATCATCCACACTTTTCCTATCCTGGGAAAGACTCACATTGTACAGGCAGCATCCTGTGAGGCCTCAAGCAGCCGATGTATCTATCATTGACATATTAACACATCTATACATCCTGAAGATCAGACAGGTGTGAACAGAGGTCACTGATTTCTTGTTAAGCAAAGAGAAAAAACACTGAATATTTGTTTTACATGAAAGGCGGTCGTTACCGCTGAATACGTTATATAAATCTTGCTTTGGTGATATACAAAATAAAGTACTTTTCCCTGTAAATTGAACACAATATTTAAAATGCATATTACTTGTTAAAATTTAATTGAAATTCCCCCCGCAATGTCCTCAATCTATTTGAAAAGTTATAGATGACCTTTATCTTGAAATTTTCTTATTCATGTTTTATAACTGAGTGTAACAGTTCAATATTTTCCATTTATTATCTTTAGTAGAATAAAGATACATATAGATTGCTACATTATATGTTAAAACTTAATAGCATAAGTTTTTAGGCACCTATTTCAGATAATTAATTGTATAAAATAATTTTTATAGGTTAACATCTTCAAAATATTAGCTCTCACTCCTTGCAATCCAGATATAAGGCTCATTATATTTTACAGAAAATGTTTAAGTGATCCTTTAATTTAGTTTTAGATTAAACGCAATGTGTGTCAGTAGCTAGTGTGTAGCTAGTGTACAGGAATATGCCAGCCCCTTAATCACAGTACTATATGGTGGCCTCAAGATATTCCCCCTAGTGGCTATGGCTCTCACTACACTTAGTTGAAAAATGTCTCAAAGTAGAATGTGCATGCAGAAAATCCAAACCAGGTCTAAGAAACTCCATCAACAGTAAAAATCAGTGAACAGTGTACATACAGGAATGGAATTTTTTACAAATTAGCAGCTGGTGAACAAATGTCCTCCTTGACCACGATAACCAGCCCCAACATGTTGGAATGCCTTTAATACGAGTAATTTGTAAAGATAAATGAGAACAGGTGGACATGCAGCTGCGAGAGCAGGTTTTTACGCCACAAGGAAGGTGATTATCAGGCCTTCCAGGGGCCTTGAGTGGCTGGTGAAAAGCTAAACTGGTGGTTCTGGAATTCACACATTATAATGCGTTGCGTACAGTGTGGGAGAAAACTATTATTAGTTTGACACATCTCGGTGCGAATGCAGCAGTTTCTCTCAGTGTAGCCTAGCACAGCTGGGCTGTTGCCGGGCTGTCCAACACACGAGCGTCACACGCTTAAATAGGATGCAAGGAACACACAACGCCCTCGTACCAGTTCCCTCTGACTAGGGAAATACAGGCGAATGCCAGGAGGGTAACCGATACTTGGGCCTACCAGGACAAAGCCCCTAATCAGCAGCCATAGCGACGGTCTGCTGATTGAATTTCCACACTACCCTCAGAAATAAAGTGTGTGCCTCAAGCCGCTTTCAGACTAAAATACGAACTGAACCTCCCCCACCCTTTCCCATCATGGACACTCCCTCCTCAGTGAGCTTTGTCTCTCATGGAGAAACCTGGGACTGACATTCGGAACTTGAATTCATCCCTCAATACTACTGCATTAACAACAGCTATTAACAGCAATAATAATAGCCTCTGCACGGATTTTTTGGTTGGGAGAAAGGGAGCAGATTTCTGGCTGATTTTAAGGACTGATCCAACACTCCTGCTCTATTTTC
>JAOVYW010057260.1:2910-22932 GCA_025775045.1 Hiodon tergisus | reverse complement strand
ACACACACACACACACACACACACACACACACACACACACACACACACACACACACACACACACACACACGCTCTATCTCTCTCACACATATGGAAGCGCACAGCATATTCTGTTGTGTAGCAATATTCCTGACTATATTCCCGACAGTGAGGGGGTGCGAGGGCGCTGCATGCCCAGTGGGAGTCAGCAGAAGGTGAGGAGAGATAACAGCTTGTGACTCGTGTCAGGGTGAATCTGTGCCTTCCATCTGAATTCACATTCCCATCTGAAAGTCCCCCAAACCTCAGTGTAACATCAACGCCAATGGAAGAGGACCTTCTCAGCAGAGACGGTGGGTTTAAGTTAGAACTATTTCAACACAAATTTGCAAGATACCTGTGTAAGACCCAGTGGAACATGCACAGGGTTTGAATTTTACAATTTTAACATTGTGGATCATTGATGTTCTGTAGGAGCAGTCTAAATAGGACACACACACACACACAGACATGCACGCACACACACAAACAGACAGACACTCTATGTACAAACACTCACACACACAGGGGATTTGGATATCATATGACTTTTAGACATTGAACTAAAGTAAGTACACATTTATAACAACATTTCTTTAAATTATTTTTGGAATCGCCGATTGTAGTAATAAATTTGAACCTGCATTTGAGGGCTCATACTAGCGCCTTGATGACTGAGCCACTCGGAAGGACGCTTCCTTTCAGTCATCAGGACAAACTCTACTTTGGCTGATAATAATTGTCAAACTCTTTGGATAATGCTATTAAACCGGGAAGCAGGATTCAAATATAAAGATTACCGTTATTACTAAGCAGACATTTTATTCAAAACCTACACAGCTTACAATTTTGACATTGATCCACTAACACAGCTGGATATTTACAAAAACATTTTATGTTAAGTACCTCGCACAAGGATACAACAGTTGGGGTAGGACTTGAACCAGCAACCTTTCATTTACAGGTCTGTCACTTTAAGCACTACTAGCCCCTTACCTCGACAGTTGTGATGAAGGCCCCTGGCTTAAACATCTACTTTCTTTCAGACTGCACGATGCTGATCTCTGTGAGTGCTAGATGGACCTATTTCCGTTGTAACTGGTCATTGTACAGATTAGCCTTACCTACGCAGCAACATAAGCCATCAGCAGCCTGCAATGGCTTATACATAAGCAAGCTAGAGGCTGGCAATGTGGATGCCCTTAAGTGGCTGTAGATGCCATTCAGATGGATTGTTGCTTTCTGTGTCCATGACCCAGCTCTGACAGGAGGGCTATTCCCCACTGACCACTGCCGCGGCTCTCACCGTAAGCACTGCCGACAGTTCATTACCCCTTTGGAGTGCGGCGCGCGGGCCGCTAGCCCCTGTCTTATTGAGTTAAACCAGTGGTGACGAGCGTGGAGAGAAGAGAGGCAGTTTGTCTGCAGCCTGTATGCAGCTCTGGACAGCAGCGGGAGTGCCGCAGACACGCTTGCCCGTCAATTTTCTTGTTTTGCACCGCTAAAGGGCCATGACTGCTTTCCAACTGCAGCGGGGGATCTCTTCACCCCAGCTTCTTCCCCATCCCACCCCAAGGGAGCATGGGGGAAAAGGATACCCCACTGAAATTTCCCCTGCTGCAACATGAAGTGACAACAGGATTAAGGACGGGAGAACAGAGGGAAGAAATAAATCATAAAAAGGGGAAAAATTTGAAGAAATCGGTGAGTAAAGGGTGGAGGAAAAAAAGCCTTTAACAGAGCATAGCCGTCAGACGCTTCCCAGACTGTATATTTCAACAAGAGGAGCTTTGCCTCTCTCACTTTAGGTGGTGGAGACGTTCAGGCCAGCCTGCCTGCTTTCTGCTGGAGCAGCACTGCTCATAACTAATGTGTTTGTTCAACTTCTCGAACTCATCCATTTAAAAAGTCAAGGAAACACAGTGGTGCCCCAGCAAACCTCCAATCTCTCTGTGCACCTGGGATTG
Organism: Hiodon tergisus; assembly: GCA_025775045.1. Classification (NCBI taxonomy): domain Eukaryota; kingdom Metazoa; phylum Chordata; class Actinopteri; order Hiodontiformes; family Hiodontidae; genus Hiodon; species Hiodon tergisus. The sequence continues at coordinate 20,947 of JAOVYW010057260.1, read as the reverse complement.
GCTACTCTTGTGCATTGGCCAGAAGCTAACCCCATCCCTGTTCAAAGTAGTTCCCTTGGCTCAGCTGTATATATTTTCTTTCTCTTTTTTTCTACTGCTTAGCACAGCATTCCAAAATGAAAAAAACAAAAAAACATTACATTCATTTATTTGTCTTAGAACTTCAATACAGGTGAGCAAAAATAGAATATTTTGGGAGTTATACAACAATTGTTGCCCCAAAAAACCCTAAAGGTGGCATACATATGAAAACCATTTTGTCTGGCTATTGCTAACGTAGGACAGCTGGGGCGCCTCCCACATTTGGAAGTGAACTATTAACTATGTGCTATATGCTAAATTGAATGAATATTAGTGTAAAACCCAAAGTACTCTAGGTCTTCCAAATCACAATTCTAGGTATGTATAGCCCTTGATACCAAGCTACAGACCTACAGATGTCATCACCAAGGACTGGACACCTTCACAAATCGATTATGATTTTGACACAAACATTAATAATAATGGTGATTCTTTCACTGCAGTAAAAATCTGGACAGTTCTTCCCCTCAAATACAAGGACCACTGATCTAAATGCCGCTGGTCCTCAGTCCAACACTTTACAGGGAACACCAGAAACAGCATAGTTGCTAAGTCAGCATAGTTGCCAGCATGTCATATAGAACCATCGTGGCATGATTCATATATGGTGTCCAAGCTCTATACAAACGCACCCTTCAAAGTTCTGGACTGGCAAGAACCGTCATTTGTGGTTCATTATAGGCTTTGCTCCCAGGACCATCATGGGGAGCAGAGGCCTCTTACCTGGGTTGCCAGTAAGCTTGCCATTGCTGATCTGCTTGAGTCTTTTCTGATGGGACTTTCCATTGTAGTGAATCTGCGCCTGGGCTGAGGAGTTGAGCTGGATGTTGCACACCTCGCACAGCGTGTACGTCTGGTGCTTCTTCTCTCGCTTTGGTTTGTGCTCCTGGATACCCGACTGGCTTTCCAGGCTAGCACCACACGACTCACTCTCCAGGGAGTGTCCATCGTCCAGCGAACAGGCTGGGCTGAAGGGACGCTTCATTCCTGCAGAGCAAGAGACAAGCGGTAAAGATCAACTACGAGAAGCCTTAATATCAAAAATTTATGATCGTTTTTAAAAATCCCCATGATCCTATCTAACTTTCACTGTAGGAAATGTTTGTAATGTCTTTTTACGATAACTATAAATCATATAACTAGAACTTTCAAAACAGCTGTTTTAATTCCCGATGTGATAGCTTCTCCATAAAATGATGGGGAGTATTCCATGTAAAGAACAAAAATTATTCCAAAATGAAAATAATCATAGCTCCCACAGAGATTAATCTGAGAGAGTTAATTCACAAATGAGCAGTGCCAGGGATTAAACAGAGTGTACAGTTAGTGGAACTTTCAAACCAGCTTCTAGTTTTATTAGACCGCCACACGGGGGAGGGATTTCAGAGGACCTTGCTCAGTAAAGCCCGTTAAATTTGTTCTGTATAAGTCAAGTTGTTTCACTGTCTTCATAACCTATTAGTCTAGGGCAAACATGCAATTTTACGCTGCTTCGTTTGCAGCAAATAATCTCCTAAAACTTTATTCTCATCATGACTAAAGCCTGCACAGTATACTAACCATCCCACATTTATGTGTGACAGCTACTATACAGTGTTATTCCACGGTGCAGTCACCCAAACACCTCCTTCTCAATATATAATCACTTATTTTCTTTCAGAAAATGTTAAAAAATATGGAATCGAGCCTATTACTTTTGTTTCATTAGATTCAGGGACTGGGATAAACACGGGTGGCACAATGTGCAGATACAAGAACAGCAATTCAGACCCTGAGCCAATCCTCAGCCACATTCCTTGCTTCATTGACTTCTCAGTACTTTGTGAAGTCACAATCACAGTAAAACTCTCAGCGCCCAAGACACAATGGTGCCATCTAGGTGAGACTACACAGACTGCAACTGCTACTGAATCAGCTCTTTTTGGTTTATCCCTTTTAGACTTGTTTCCACTGGCTAACATTGTTCTATCTTATTTGCTTTACGTGATCGTTTTTTAGGGCAAGGGTGTTAATAATATGATAATATTTGTTACTTTGTGCTAACTATTACATTTTCTTTATTTCAATAGCTATACTTCCTGCTAATTCCGAATGGCCAGAAAATAACCTTTGATGATGGTTAAGAGCTATAGGACAGGAAGGTGTCAAGGCCATTTCTCAGTAGAAATACTATTAAATGCTTACAGCAGATGCTGCAGATGAATGTGAGTCCATGGTGACCAACAAAAATGGCACATGTTGCTGGTTGAGAAAAACAAGACCAACTGCCAACCATAAAATACCAAATAAGCCTACAGGAAGTTTGAGTTCCTTGTGAGTTGACCAGACTATAGCTTTGATCAAAAGTCTGGAAACAGATATCTATGAAGACCACAATCATACTTATTTCTCATATTCCACCTTTTTCCCCTTCCAGAGACACTGATACAGGGTGATACAAGACAGTAATGTTGGCTCTTCACACATATCGCATCATGCACCAATTCATTTAGATTGATAGAAGAGTCTGCTGGCAGGTTGCAAACCCAATCGCAAAACTCTATCAATCTAAGGCAGAGGTGTCCAAACTTTTTGCCTTGAGGGTCAGATCAAGTGATCAGGTCATAGACCAGGGGCCGCAAGTAAAAACACAACATAGTATATTACACCATGTACACACATGCCCCCCCAATGCACTGCAGTGAGTTCCATCAATATTGACTGTGAAGTGGCAAGAGCAAATCTGAATGTCCTTGTCAGTCTCTGAAAAGTCTTCAAAGCATTTGTTGAACTCTGCAGTTAAAGCAGATATAATCTACACATATTTCCCCATTGATCCAGAGATACTTTAATTGGGAAACCTATCAACGATAGGTTTTAGTGATGGGAAGTGCGCAGCAATCTTCACAATCGAGTGCATTCGTGAAAAGACGGCGTTTTCCCCTTTAAGGCTAGTGTTCAGTGTATTTAGTTGCCCTGTGATGTCAACTAAAAAGCCAAGGTCTGCTAACCATGCAGGATTGATGAGTTTGTTTCGTAGTGTCGTTTTACATTAAATTATTTCATTACTGCCACCGCATCTTGTCAAATTAAGCAAACACATTTATCTTTATGTTTTGTGGGGAAAAAAAATCACAGAGCCACCTTTTTGGAACCGACAACATTCACTTTCCACCTTTCTCTTCTGTTTTTTTTTTACAGCTGCTATTGTGTGATTAACAAACTAAACAAACTAAACTGGAAAAAAAAAGTGAGCGCGAGTTTTCCCAATAACTGGTGCGTGGGGGAAGGGGGGACAGAGGAAGTAGAAAGTTGCTGAAAGAGTTTTAAGGGGAAATACTTTTTTTTTGTTTGTTTTTTTGTCTGTTAATTCATATTACACCTTCTATTAATCTGTCACTTGGTATCGCCCAATGATTATTTTTAGGATAGTGCCGTTTTTAATTATAACAAGTAATTGCTCTGAGGGCCTGATGAAGAAGGCTTGCGGGCCGTGTTTGGCCCCCGGGCCGTAGTTTGGTCCATTGCCCTGATCTAAGGAATCAAAGAATTTCTGGAAATAGATGATAACTTAAGTCCATTTATGTTTGATACCTGAAGTGATTTAGAATGGGAGAATTGCACAATACAAAACATTGTTATATTCTTATTCCAAATCTTCAGTTATACATATGTGTCTCCAACATTTACTTTAGAGTCATTAAATCTTGTTAATTTAGCGAGTACCCACTACTATTTGATGCTGACATCCGACCCTGAGAGAAAACTCTCTGTCAGGGAATGGATTTGATTTGAATTTGTCTTTGTTCTGACAATGTCCTTTTTAAATCAATACGTGACACATGCATAACTGCCCCCATAGGCATGCAGGCTGACATCAGCATCAAGCTATATAGTTATAACTACAGTTAAAATTAAGACATGCCAGTTTGTGTTCTGCACTTGAGCTGATGATACTCTGATAATACATTATTACACTGCTCACCTCTCATACAAAACAAAAATAACAAACATTAGTAAACGCATATAAAGAACATAAATGAGATCTCAAGTTATGACTATTGACCTGCTAAATCCATTTAATGACAATTGTCAAATGGGATCTATAGTATTTGAAGATTAAAATCTGTCCATATTATGGGTAGTTGGTAAAACATGTGTTATGTATACGTCACTTCTGATATTAAAGGCACAAAATGGACATCAGAAAATAAGTTATGCACTTAGAACATGTTTTGAAGACATCTTAACCAAAAGTCAGAAAGAAAATTGCTTTTTCAAGTTAAGCCTATAATCTTGCTAATTTCATAAAAAATTGGACACCTTAATTTGTGAAAAGTTTGACAAAAATCTGACATGACCCCCTACGAATCTGGGTAACTATTGGTACTGTAAAGTATTTTCCCCGTTTAATTGCTGCATATTTTAAATATTGAATTTCATCTGATCTATTTGTGGGCTGTAGTAGTATATAGAGAGAGACAGAATATTGCATCAAAGTTCGTCTCAAGTTTGCCTGTATGATCTATACAAATGGATGACCAAATGTTCTGGGGATAGATTAGACAAAAAGCTAAACTTCTTTGCTGATATAGGCCCCATTTTGTCTGGCGAAAACTAAACACTGCATTCCACAAAAAGAACCTCATGCAAACGCTAAAGCATGGTGGTGGTAGGGTCTTGGTTTGGGAATGCTTTTCTGCATCAAGACCTCGACAGGTTACAATAATTTAAGGGACCATGAATTCAGCTCTGTATCTACAGGAGAACATCAGGCCTTCTGTCTATGAGCAGACGCTGAAGCGCAGCTGGATTATGCATCAAGACAATGATCTGAAAAACACAAGCAAGTCTACATACAAGATTAGCCTACATGCTACATTTATAGTTTTGCAATAACCTAGTTAAAGTCCAGACCTAAACCACATTGAATTTGAGATATTGTGGCAGGACCTGAAACGAGCAAAACCCACAATTATCACTGAGTTGAAGCTGTTCTACATGGGGAAGTGGACCTCCATGGAGCTGTTAGAGATCAATCAATAACAACATGAAGTTTGATGAGGTTTGAAGTTTGATGAGGGTCTCTAGTATCTAATAGGTTAACACCTACTACAGATATTCCGAATGAAACATATCAGTTAAAATGTCTAGGGACAATTTTGGAAGAAATATTTCTAGAAAAAAAGCATTTTGGCTGTGAAATGTACATTTTTTCATTTAAGTATAGATATTGGCAACACGGAAGAAGATTATGATAATAACGTGAAGTGATTATGGAATGCATTTTTGCAGTAACTCAGATAAAGCAACAGAAATTGGACTTTTCAGAAGTTCAACAGTACATTATCACCAACATAACCTGAATGTAGTTAATAAGGTCCATATATGTACATGACTTATCCAATGGTAGACCACTTAAGGACACGGTAAAGGAAACGGACAGATTCATTTGGGACTAATTTGGCATGGTCCATCAACAGCCACTCCCGGCTCTCATAAACTCTCATAAAACCAAATAAACCCAAGTACTGCTTTATGGTTATAGAAATCTAGTTTTTTCATTAAATTCAATGCTGACAGAGCTCCTTTACTTATAACGTGGAATGTGGTCATTTTCAAGTTTAAAAATACACTGCATTTGGTCTCTTGGTGGTCTCTCCTAAAGGGGTTAATCCAAATAGGGCAGACATATTGATGCAAAAATCTTTTTTATCTACTTTAATTTATTAAACTATTATTTTCTGTCTTTAATAATGGGATAATTTGACATTGTCACGAGGTGTGGGGCACCAGAGCAAGGATGAACCCAAGCGCAGCTCCCACGTGGACTGAGTCCCGGCCAGACACGGCTCTCAAGGTACAGCAAGGAGACTTAGTCTTAACTCAAAATAAACATGAACTTTAATAATCCATTGCATGGAACCAGGTACATGGAAAACAAGAATAATGACTCCCACCGACAAAACCTTTGTGCCAGGGTTATAAAGAAGTAACAGAAGAGCTGCGGGTGAACCGTGTCACATGTCATGGAAAACTCTCTACATTTCAGTCCGGGACCTAAAGAACAGAAGCTGAAAGATATCGGTGTGATCAATAGTTCAATATTAATAAGTAGCACACATGATTGAGAGGATTACAGAGGATTACTTAAGAGTATGTGATTTCAGTAGTAGAATTATCAGAAGTCCACAAAAACATTTAACAAGGTGTTATAAATGTCATCCTAACACTATATGACACAAAATGATTGTGGTAAAAGTTATATGGTTTGATGGAATTAGCATGAATGTTACTAAAATGTTACTTAAAAAAAGAAGAAAACCCAGGAAAAATATAAACCCAGGAGCTGGCTTTAATCTCTGAATGATGGATAGACAAAAACATCTAAAAGAGATCTAAAAACTCGATGGGTTATTTATGTAAACAAAAAAGTAGAAATTTGTACAAACCTGTATTTATAAATACCCTTTTCACATGCAGCTGCTTAAAATTTTCCCAAATATTTTTTTTCCGAAAAGCCTACAACTTTTTAGCGTGTTGGCACTGAATGAAAAAAGTCTTTATGAATGACCTCTGTGATATAAACCACCCCACCATAACCCTCATTACTCAACATCCTGTGTACCCGCCTGTTTCAAGGAAAACACACCCCGCTGTATAAACACAAACCGAATCCTGCACTCTTTTCATAGATCCTAACCTGGGTCTCCCACCGTTCACAACAAAAATCCACACAAAAGTCAAACCTGCTTGACCTGCACTTACCACAAATGAAATATTCTCTTTCTTTCCTGACCTCTTAGTGATGGGTCTAAAAGACCTCTTCTTAGTTAACAGTGTGTTAACATATTAACCCTATTCTGGATTAAGTCTTGTCATACCTTTATCGTTTAGGCACTCTGGTTAAGATAAATTAATTTAAACAGAACTCAGAGACATGCAACTGAAATCCGCCGGGACCAGAATGTTCCAGAAAGAAGCAGCGAAAATCAATTGAATTCAGAACTGACCATCAGCAACTGATGATTTTAGTCAGGCTGCCAAACAAAGCGATTTCTCACACCTGTAAATGCAGTGAAGCTGAGTAAAGGGAGCTAATGGACCGGAGTGGAGAGACTTGCGAAAAAGGTAATCAATCACTGCCTGGTTTTCAAATGAAAACACCGGCCTAACCTGCCGACAGGTCAGAGGAACAAATTTGATATTTATGGCACTGCTGTACAACACTTCTAAATTGCTTCTCTATTCACTTTTGCTATAGTTCTGCTCTCCACCTTTCATTCTTACCAGACAAAGCCACATAGGATATCAGCACCTCCTAAATCATTTGATCCCAGAAAATGCAAAGCACTGCGAGAGCAGATGCCGAGCTTGCTGGACACAATACACACACGTTACCTTAGCTACGAGAACAAGTCATACATATTTCCCCTCCAAACTGCACAAAGAAAACTAAGCATGTTAGGAACGTCGCCTACACGTCAGCAAAGTCTTATGCACCTATCCCCATTGTTCTGAGCGCAACTCCAACGAAAGTCTGCCGCTATACCAAACAGTGGCATTTCGGCATTGAGACAACCCCCGAACCCCTCCCAGCCGTTTATCATTCTCTGCTAAACCCCCCTGCCATTTAAAGACCCACTTGGCATAGTTTCAACCAGGAAGAAGAGAGCTGTAGCAGGAGCCAAAATAACACTGGAATCTAATCCTGCCCACACAGCTCTTCCAGTTGCTGTCACCTCAGAGCTACACTGGCCAGGGCCTGCACCAATCAGTACTGCTTTGCAGCACCGCAAAGCATTCTAATGCAGCACAATGCAACTCAATAGAATACACAACAATATGTTTCCAATGGGAAATACATGTACATTCTACTTTAACTGACAGGTGACTTTGTGTCACTTGTGGAACAACTATAGTCATTGTTAAAAAAATGAAAAAGGTAAATAAGCAAGCTTTCAAAACGACTAAGCTGTGTTACCTGCTTAATTTTTTTTTCATTTTGAAGACTATACACACGTTTTAGGAAAATAACTAACATCACATAATGGAATTTCTCGTCCCAGGGCTATACATGCTAATCTTTTGTTTTAAGTTGAAAAGGATCCCGCTGCTTCATTGTAGCAATGTGATAACCTCAATAAAACACTCCATTACTTTTTGAAAAACATTCACGCTAAGTTAATGTATTATTTTTCGGTAAGTCAGTTTATAGGTGTTATGTTTATCTCTGCACTTCATCTCGAGTAAACAAGTCAAAATGACACCACGAGTGGGTCCCGGTAATGTGAGGCCGCTTCACCTTGGCCTTTTCACCTGAGTATCAACATTTTCACTAAAAACATACTACTACTTATGTTATCATTATTTTTTCGAGTTTTAGGTCCAACATCATCGGCGATAATGCAATTTCCTATGAGAAGTATCAATTCTCAAAATTATATCAACTAGGTATAGAGGTATATCTGCTTTTTTGCCACCCAATTCATAACCTGATGAGTTTCTTTCCTATATCAAGCCATGAGCAGAAAACAAATAAATATATTAAAATGAGGTAAAAATGCCAAGTAGATGAATGCTCCCACCTAATCTCTGCCTGCAGGCGTCCTGGCTTGGTTTACAGTGCTGCTTGCCACAGTTCCAGGGAAGGATTTGCACTCAAGCCAATCTGAACACTGGATGAAATGGAGACAGGCTTTCATTGTGCACTGTGTCGATTAGCCTACATGAATATGTTTGTATGTACTGGTCACTGGTATGACTATGCGAGTCCATTTGACTTCAGTGACAAGTGTTATTTCCAGAGTTCACATAGAAATTATAGGTGATGTTACGTAGCCTCTGCCAGCATGAAAGGTTCAGTGCCAGTTTAAGAAAAGGCTCATCCCTCTCAACGGTACTGAAAATGCCCAGGAGGCCAGTAGGGGACGCTCGTTAGTGACATGCCAACAGAAGCCTTGGCGTTTAATCCAACTGTATTGGCACTACACCAATTGTGCCAATCTTCGGGCCACAATAGGCTATTGACATAAATTGGATTCGAACAGGAGAACTCACAGGGCTCAGTCTGTGCTCGGAAGAGCACCTTTATTGACTGAGTCTCTCAGGAGCTTGTCACAAAATATCTTTTATAGTACAAAGGCTGCATGTGCGACATATTACATACTTCGTGTAGAGATAACTTTTACATGATGAAACTTAACTTAAACGTAATTAATTGAAAAGACATTGCAGTCATCCAGTGGAATGATAAAACACCCCTGCTTCAAGTTCACCCAATAACCACCTAACCCATTAAAATTAGCCCCATTTTTTCTTGGCTGTTCTCAAGTAATTTTTTTTTTGGCCGCCAGACTTTGTTTACTACTTAAAACCGGTCTCGCCCACCCGTTCAGTGAAAACCACCAGAATTAAAGCAAATGCATTTTGACTGTGAGGGGCCGCCTTGCCTGCTAATATATTCTTGCACTCAAGGTTGCTTGCTGATGGAGATGATTGCTGAAATACCTGTTGGAATCCTTACATTTGTTAGTGACGATTCCAGCAATCAGCAGAATTAAGCCAACAGTTTTTTTGCCATCATCCTAGCAGGTTGAATTTCAATGTAAATCTTTTGAAATCTTTTTTTGTGCCTTTTATTTGATCTGCATCATATGCTCGACATCTGGATTATCGAAAAGGAATGAGAAACACCTTTAACTTAATTTCCAGAAAAAATTGGATTTAGTTTTAATTTTATTTGTTTTACTGTAATTATGAAAACCCATTACCGTCAACAAACTAAACAACATCAAGTAATCAGAAAAAACTAAGACTAAAATAAAAAAACATCTTTAGCTCATAACTCACTAATCTAGTGGTATTCAGTATATACATATTCCTAATAAACACTGACTTTGGAGATATAACATTCTGTAGAATTCATTAATTGGTTGGGAAATCAAAACCAAGTCAGACTTTTTTTCTTGTTTTTCTCGATTTTCAAATTAGTTTCTTTACTAAACATTTTCATAATTTTAAGTAAACAACTTTTACAGTGCACATACTTGACGCTAAATTTTTTTTAAACTGATTAAGTTCTAGCTGGCTGTTCTTTGGAACATCCACCAAAGAAACTTTTAAAATGGCACCCCCATTTTCAAGTAATTAAGCGTATGCTGCCCACCCACCCTTCTGAAAACCCACCATTCAATATTGATACAATTTAGCTCCTAATACTGTGGAGTGGGCCAGCTGAAAGGCTCGTCTGCTGTCAAAACTATGTCCTCACAAAGCGCTACAGGATCCGCAATGATAACCAGGAGAAACTGATGGCAAAGAATTTGAAGACTTCAAACATTTTGCTGTTAGTTCTGTTCAAATACAGTATATACATTTTAAAAATAGAAACATAACACAGAATTTCTATCAAACTTTTGATGATGGTGGACGGGTAAAACTAACCAGCTAACTTGATAATATTTTATTTAGCAAGCCTGTGGAACGGTGCACCTAAATTATTTTGTAGAAAATGTATGCATTTTTGTATAAAAATTGCTTATTAAACTTGCTATTTGGAACAACGTCGCCATTGATGTATGCTTAAACAGTGCAAGTAAGCTGATGCAAAAAAAACAAAAAACACGTCCAACGCCTTCTCTAACAAGCGAGGGTGCTCATTGCAGATTGACAACCAGAACTTGGGAAGAGACGCAGCGTTAAATTTTAGTTCCAGAGCAATTAAAAACATAATAAAATTTATTTTTGTCTTCAAAAATGATATGGCTGAAAAGTATATTATGCACTGAAGCCTCCTCTGATGGGACGGCTGAGCTATAGCATGAGTGAGACATGTTTCTGTTGTTTGTGCTTATCCCGTTGTGGGTAGATAGGAATGTGATTCTCCCCAGACACATGAGACACAGACACGCCACAAATAGCATCGCTGATGGTCTGGCCTTCTCTCACCCTTGTAAATGCCACTCTCTCAACGGGACGTCTCCAATGGGAAGGGGGAAAAAAAATCAATAAATAAGAAGATCTAAGTCACGCTCGTAAAATGGCCGTAAATTGAGTTTTACATCCTGCGCGTGTCACCACCCATAAAATGGTGACAAAGTGTTCTGTGTGGCGGCAGGTGCGGGATATGGACAGCTCGCTTGTTACCACCCTGAGCTGGGAGAGGCTGCTGATATGGGAATTGACCAGAGTGATGTTTCTGCCGTATTTTCTAAACGAAGCCCGACAATGCCTTTTATCAGTGCTGGAACACATTTGGGCAAAGATGATGCAAAGTTTAGTCTTACCTCCCTCTCCCACAGAGGCACATAACTACACACTGTGCATGAAATTAAATATCACTCTTTAGAAGAATGTGCCTTTTACTTTTTTGGTGAAAATCTAGTAAGCTTTTAATAAACAATATTTCAGATTTTCCAATTTGAATACTTCATGAATGCTATAAAGTATTTTTAAAAAGTCATTATGGAATGGCTTAAAACATTTTCTTGAATTGAAACTAAAAAAGTGTGTCTGGATATACTAGACAAAGACAAGTTTAGCCTCCTGTTTGAGTTTAGTGAATCAGGAGCTTGTTTTGGTAACTTATATAATATAATGACAAAACCAAAACTACCAAATGTTCTGCTGGTGTGTAACATTTTGAAACTGCACGACCATATAACAAAACAGTACATTCTTATAGACACATTAACCACAAAAAAATGTGTCTATTTCTTCTGTATTCAACTTTCCAGGCAAATGTATTACCAACAATGCCATCATATGGAATGTTCTAAGACACGATGTATCACGTGGCAGATTAGAGATTAGAGTTCTCGGAAAAACACGGGTGAGAAAAGTGGATCTTCTGGAAGAAAAGGGGTATAATGGGTAGGCAGCAACTAGGATGATGGAAACCACTCTCTTACAGAGTGACTTTGCAGAGGTCTGAACCATTTACAGTACATCAAGTTCCATTGGAACAGCAATGGCACACTCCAACAGCCTTGATTCTGTCCTCCATTAGTTTTGTCAAGCTAAATGACATCTCCTTCCAGGGTGGTCAACTGACTTTCTATTCAGGTACTAAGAAAACAGTTTCCTTCAACCTCCTGGAGAGTGTGATCGTCTGCCTGTCCTCTTTGCCTTCTGGTCCGTGTTGCTATAGTTAGCCCAACACATGCATCACATTCTCACATGGACCACAAGCAATCTAAGCTGGGACCAGGACAAAGCCCCATCCGCATGGAGGGGGATTATTAACTCATGTACGTAGTCTCAGACACACGCACAGATGCAGGCACACTAACCATGCCTTAACATTCAGTCCTATGTGAACCGCCATTAAACCCCTTTATGGCTGTCAGTCAGGTGCAGAATTACTGCACATCTTCTGTCGCTTAATTTATGCCCCAGCTTCGAAAGCCCAGGGTGTATCAGAGAAATTTAACTCTTAACTCTTCACTAACATAGCGCTGTCTCTTACTGTCTTTTACAAGCATATGCCTTACGGTCAATGCTTTAATTTCAAAACGCTATTGTGGGACGAGACAATAAGAAGATTGATAGCAAGAGATGCGAAGTGTTTTAAACTGACACGTAATCTAGGTAGAGTGAAAAAATGGTTTTTCGTTAAGAACCTTAGTTTGAAGTTCTGTGTGGAGCAAACACGTGAAGCAACAGCACGTACTGCAATCATCCTCACGCTGTAAACAAAAAAATATTATATTGGTCATTCACCCTGTCACACGCAGTTTCCAGTAGGCTGTGTGGGTTTTTTTTTATTTTAATGGGGCTGAATTAAAAAAAAATATTTGCATCATAGTTCCCAAAACAAATGAACCACAGAAACGGGACAGCGTCACCAAGAAAGACAAAGGCACTCACACTCCCCATTATAGATCTCCACATAATTCTGATATCCCAGGGCTCCCATTACAGAATACACAGTAAGTATAGCCACATTTGTCCATGGGCTTAAGCATAGATGGTTTGCAAAGAAGGAGCTGACGGCTCTTTCTGCTCTTTATTTCTTCCTGGAAAGGGCTCAGCGTCACGTTCCCGTACCCGGTGCTGTTGGCACCCAGGCAGGACTACATGTGTCACGCTCTCCCGTTTGTCAATAGCCAATAAAAATAAAACTCATACAGTGCTGTATCCGAAAGAGAGGCTATAAAAGACAACTAACTCAACTTTTAGTTTGTTCTTTAGCTCTCTCTGTTGACATTTACATATCACAATGTTTGTCTCCTCCAATCCAAGTCACCAGTTAGTCACCCATGTTTTTTACACTCTGCAGGCTACAAAGCACCTATGAGAGCCAATTACGCTGCTTCTGTGCTCTCCCAGTCACAAATGGCTATGACATGAGCTGGATTCAAACCTATAGGGCTCACTTCGGCAAGCGGCGTTACTGACTAAGCCAATCTAGGGGACAAGAAAGTCGATTTTTTATATTTGTCTCTGATAGCTTCACATATCCTTTCAGATAAACGTTGAAGTTGTCACTAAAATTCCCAGCAAATAACTATTATTTGGGGTTTTCATATGACTGCGGTCAAACTAGAAAGAGACAGATTTTTATATGCCAAACATATGCTTTACTTCACAAACAGCACACAGAATCTGACATGGTCATTGTCTGCATGAGAAGACAGAAAACACAGAGAAATAAACGCCCTACTTCCCTAACTTGCCATGCCCATAACCGTGCCTGTGATCAGGCAGAACACTAACACACCCAGAGGATGGTGGGGAAAAAACATGAGACTGCTGATTAAATAGTTACCGCTCTCCCACCAAACTCATCCGACAAAAGGGTGGGTGATCGCTGTACGAAGTTGATTGCATGAGACAAAACAAGGCCTCCTGCTAATGACATTCTCTCAGTGTGAAAGAATTAATTACATCGACAACGAAGGATTCTTCGTTAAAGGCAACGCCTTGTTATTGTGTGCTAAGTGCAGTGAATAATTGCAAGCTGCATTTTATCTGACAGGCTGCAATGATTAAGTTAACTGTTTACATGCTGTTAACTTAGTTGGTATTTTCCTGACATCCCAATTGCAAACTAACAATGTAGATGCCTTTTTTAAACAATTTTAAGTCCAAATAAGTTATTATTATAATTTTTTGGTGGAGTGGATCAATCTAAAAGCAATAGCAACAAGGAAACCATTGGGATAATAGGGATGAGATGATATACTGAACTCTCGATATGATATGAATTACGATACTGATCATACTGAATTACGACACATGTCAATGTGGCCAGGTTAACTGAGAATCATACTGATAGAAAACATATGTTTAATATATTAGCATTAACACTGACCACCAAGTATGAAAAATACATATACAGAACGAAAATACTGCCCCATCAGCAATGGACTCTAATATACAGAACACCATTTAAAACCAAGCTGCATTGTTCTTGTTCTGTCAGATAATTGACCCTTCACTAAACCACGCCCCGAATATGCAAGCTGGCCAATCACAGCGCAGTATAGGACTGGCTCTTACTGAGGTCCGACACTTTTATGGCAGCGCTACATGCAATACTTTACATGCAAATACTATTTTCATAATTTCTAGCTTTTTTGCTGACTATTTCCAAAATATGATCAAACGCTGTTCCTGGGGCACTTGTAATATTGACAATCGCTACCCGGAGAGGTTGAAAGGAGAAGTACAATTTATTCCCTTTCCAAAACCTAAATCCAGAAAAATGTAGGCTGTCGATAAAGCTATGTGGACGTCCTCATACCCACTTGAACCCCTCAAAGATCGACAGGCACAGCTTTGTCTGCTCCATATGGATAAGTCCGATAAGATGGGGACAGAAACCTGCAGAGCTAACCAGAGTAATGTTGTTGTAGCCCACTGCAGGCTCCTAATGTAATGTTAGTTACCTAACGCTAGCTAACTTACTACAGAATGTAACGTTATATAGGCCTACTGCTTTTGCATAATGATTGTAATAGTGAATAGAGACCTACCCAGCTTTACAGGAACAGTGTTGATCCTTAATATCATTGTCCTCCGTCTCAATCGTCAGGTGATGCAGTGGTTCACTTTTACTCTGTGGTCGGTAGGCTTTAGCTTCTATCCTCATTTTAGTTTTTATCCAACAGTAACTAAAGGGGGCGTGGCTTCACGAAGGGTCAATTGCACCTGTCTTTAAATGTATACATGTATACATGTGACACATTGTCTGTGTGTATCGTACTACATGTGTAAACCTTATTTACGTTCAACTGTGCATTCTCTGTGATGCTGTTATTCCCTGTGTCTCTGTTAATGCTACAAATGGAGAGAAAAAACGTTCTGAACACTTTTAAAATAACTTTTCTTTCCGCTTTACTGGCAAGTCATATTACTGCTGTCAAAATAATTGTGTTCTTCAGCCTTACCTTATTCTTTCACCAATGGAAATAGTTTAGACATTTCATTTCAAAGTTATATGAAGGAGAATTTAATGTACCTTTATTTGATGCAAAGCAAAGAAATGTGCATTTCCATCAATTGTACAGTTAGTGACCGGGTGTGCTTGGTGTAAATATATAAAACAAGCAAAACAGTTATTTTTAAGTTGCTGTCTGGCATTTCAGTTTTAGGAGCTAAGGATAGCTATCAGAATGTTAATGTTGTAAAACATTCTCTCTGTGTTTAATGCGCCTACATGCTTTTCCCCTTGTGTGTGTATTACGACACCCTTTACGGTTGATGCAGTGTCTTAGCAGAGATCCATTCAGGATGAACTCCCAGTTTACAGCGTGGCAAATGGAAAGCAGTGATGCTTCCACAATGTGGCTCCCTGATTTTAACAAAGAGCAACAGCTGTTCCTATTATGCTTAATGATGGTTCAGAACACAGAAAATAATCACAGTCATCATTCAACAGAAATACGTAGGTTGGGGACAAAAGAACTTTGCGCATCACGTACATTTTTCACTCTCGCAAGCAGGGGGGCAAATGGCGTTGAGTTTTTGTTGGGCAACAGGCCTTGGTTATTACCAAGGATAACACTAATCCATGAGACACCGGCACTGTAGTGAGGGGGTTCCGCATGCCTGAAGCAAAAAAAAATCTGAAAAAGTTAAAGGAAGATTGAGGTACAGTATAAATAAAGAAGATAGGTCTATGGCATGTATGAAGGCTGTGCTGAACCCTGAAAACTCTTGATGCTGAATTTGTTAAGATGTGATTCCCTGCCGTGATACAAGGCACAGATTCTGTTTCTTCACAATGATAACCATTCAGATCACTTTGTGCAGTTTCGTGCTGGTGAGAAAGATTACATTTCCGGTATTTGCACCTGTTTTTGAGTGCAGCACCGGCATGGCCACTGAGTCCAATGAACCCTCAACAGAGCTCAATCATTTTAACCAGTGCTCATCAACAGTGAGATTACAGGAGACATTTAACATCCAAACTACAATGCGGCTGCAGGTTCCAGAAATGCCACTGCTTAATCAGAGCACTCATGTGCAGACTGGGCAGTTTAATGTTCTGCAAACCTGCTGCAAGCTGTGCTCACACTGTGTGCTAACACCAGCTCGTATGGTTAATGGAGGTAATCATCGCTAATGTATTCCTTTAGAGCATTTTAGCACATCATGGGTCGTGTTGAAATACAATTTTAAATGACATAAATAATCAAAAGGATTTTACACACTCAGTGCTGTAAACCATGGTTATATCTTGTAGACTTCAAACCCATCTTCAAATGTACCATAAGAAATAATACTTCTTGGTAGACTATTACTAGGAGCAGAGTGACATATGACCTGCCCAAATCCGGGGAACTGTGTTTGCAATTGATGAGGTGTAGGCAACAGTTGTTTTATCGTTCAACACTTCAACACTAGTGGATTTTCCTCCACACTTTAACGCTGATGGATGAGCTACTAGTCCATCAATCAACCCACCTATTTAAAGGATTCACAAAGGCATTTCTCAGAAAGTATTTGCCCCCAATGTGCCGACTGTAGTCCTTAAAACACTTCTGTGTCCCTTTTGTGATAAACATATCCACCAGACTAACATTTGTTTCTCTTTACCCGTATCTGCCACAAGCTTGCAAACCTCAGAAAGCCCTTTGTGTCTCAATATAGAACATATAACGTGATAAGAATGCAGGAACATAATAACTCAGGAAAAATATTAAAGGAATTTCACTATCCAGATGCCCTTGCTATTTTAACTGACCATGTGTCTTGGTATCATAACATTCGTTTGTATGTCCCAGTGATAAATTTAAACTACACAGTTGAAAGAAACCATGGCTGAAGTGGGCTCGGTAGAGCGTCTAAAGAAAGTCAGAAAGGAAATAAGCAATATGTTTCTGAGAACTCCCACTCCTAAACTGCAGTCCTCATTAAACGGCTTCCACAGACTTGCTGTGTTACAGTAATTATCATCCCTGATCAACATTGCTATACAGACACACCCATACTTACACACCATGGCCAGTTTCTTTATATGAAGTGTAGGAACTGACACAATTTTCTACTCCAAGACTTGAGTAATTTGTGACTATATTGATTGCTTTTTAAGGCATCTTTTCCTTGCTATCATAATGAAAAATAGCATGCAGATGAGCAAATAAATTTCCTGTCTGCAACTCTTTGCCTGCTTGCTGTCGGCCAGGTGGGTGACAGCATGAGTCCCGGTGCCCTAGCATCCAGGGGGACCATTAGACCCAGCTGAGGTGTGAGCAAGGGTGTGCTGACAGGACCATCTGTGCTGCTCTGTATCAACACACTGTATTGGTGCGGTGGCCAGGGCCTCCCACTGCCCCAATCAAAGACACCAGATCTGCCGGATCTCAGGCTAATACACAGTCTTGTCATTTAACATGTCAGGACTCACGCTATACCATGTATATACAACACAAACAAAGTTTCCAAATAAAACGAAAGCCTTGCAATTACATAAATCTATTGCAAAGGACGTTCGGTTTATACTACAATGTTAACTGGTACTTGAGCT
>JAOVYW010057249.1:0-14920 GCA_025775045.1 Hiodon tergisus | reverse complement strand
GATTGTAACTTTCTCGCCCTGCAGTGTATAGGGATTGTCACCCTCTTAAGGGGATTGTCACTTTCTCTCCCTGCAGTGCATAGGGATTGCCACCCTCATTCAGGGATTGTAACTTTCTCGCCCTGCAGTGTATAGGGATTGTCACCCTCTTAAGGGGATTGTCACTTTCTCTCCCTGCAGTTCATAGGGATTGCCACCCTCATTCAGGGATTGTCACTTTCTCTCCCTGCAGTTCATAAGGATTGTCACCCTCTTGAGGGGATTGCCACTTTCTCTCCCTGCAGTGAATAGGGATTGTCACCCTCTCTTTCTCTCTCTGGGATGGAGCAGGAATTACCATCCTCTCAATGATTGTCACGCTCTCTGGTTGGAAGCACTGAATGTCACCGTCTCTTGGATGAATCCAATATTTTTTCTTCTGCTAGTGAATGTCCCCAGGATGGAACATGGAAAAGATATCAGTGGGGAGAAAACCGCTGACCAGTAACATGGCTGTTGTGGGGGAATTACTTTCTCTGTTTTTCATTATTTCAGAATTTTTAGCCTAGAGAGACTTGTGATATTTAGATTATTTTAAGCTTCTAACTTCCTGTTTCAATGGGAATCTTTTGCATCATTTAAAAGCAACCCATTGCAAGATTCTACTATTAAAAAAGTGAATGAGGTGGAGATTTATTTAACATTTGTTTAACAGTCATGTCCAGTCATGATCATTGTCTCTCTCCTGGTCAGCCATGGGTTCAAGTGAACATCTGAGTGCCTTCAGTGAGGTTGAGTGTGATGAGCCAAAGCAGCCATCTGAGCCGAATTGTCCACTGCCTCCCCCCTCTCAATTCATCTCTGCTCAGCATCACTGCTTTTAAAATTGAAAATATGACACAGTCAAGGTCGGCACCTCAATAAGAGGAATGATGAATTGGTGGCAAAAAGGAGACCACTGCTGTGCATGCTGGAACAAGAAGTGTGGCGACTCTTCAGAAAGCTGCCATCAGGAGAGGTTTAGTCCTCACTCTGCCCTCACCCGGGCTTCCTAACCCTACTCCTGTCCTTGCCATGGCAACATGGCTATTGCCTCAAATAACCTGGACTGTTTATTGAACACTTGTACAAAACCTGATCTGTTGACTGTGCACTAACTAGGAAGTGGTGGTTCTATGTTTTTTACTCTGCTCAGAGTGGCAGTAATGTTTACTGTGTCCTATGAGGGGTGTTTTACTCTATCTTTCTTGGACATATGGCTCTGAGAACTGTAGGGAACTGTCTTCTGCATTAGTGTGTCAGTAGAAAAAGTTATTTAATCGATGTCCAAACATTTTTTGAAAGATGAACAAGGAGTTCTGCTGCAGATGATGTGGCCTCCACAAAGCCCTGATCTCAACGTCAGTGAGGCTGGGATTACCTAGACAGACAGAAGCAAGCAAGGCAGCCAACATCTGTTGAAGAACTGTGGAAAGTTCTCCAAGATGCTTAGAACAATCTAGCTACCGATTGTCTTATAAAACTGCACAACACTTTTTTACCGTTTACTGCCCTTTATAGTATTTATTTTAGATTTAGATACTTATCATTCTATTATTTTTGAAAGCAGCTTTGCGTAACAGAATTGTTTTTTACAGGTGCCTAAGACTTTTGCACAGTACTGTATACCTGATATTGGATGAGACCAATACATTCTTAGGTCAGTTAATCATTAGCACATATATTGTGTTACTGACAACTCTTGCCAGAACTAAGATGTTGCAGTAAGTGCGCTGTGCAGATTTTTCAGTGATGGATATCTGTGGAGTGCATTTCTGGATCAAGGAGTCTACATTTTTATGGCTTGTTACTCATGGGGACAAAATGTCTGCTCTTTGCTTTGTTGATAAATAGCCACACTGAAGCCAGTTAATCTGTTGTATTCAGGACACGTGGGTGACTGATCTCAGCTAATGGCATATTTGTCACAAACTGTTTAGCCTTGAAATTACCGAAGAACGCCGTGAATGCATCCCCCGTAAAATTAAAAAGAGAATTGAACGAAAGGCAAACATTAGTTCAATCCTGACTGCTCTCAAGGTAAACATTGTTAGGGTGAAGGAAAGACATAGCCATATTAAATTTCATTCAGGATGATGATGTCATGATGGTGGTAGTACAGTTAATCAGTTAATGCTCAAATACATGATTCATAAATTGATTTGATGCGGAACTATTACAACTTGTACTCACCATAGGCCAGGCAAAGTGCATGTGATTCTGTGATTCTTTGAGACATTTTGGTGACAGACGGTTGTAGCTCTGGTTTGTCTGGAAGAAGGTCGACTCTAGAGGTGTGCTGAGCTATTAAATAGTCGACACAAATACGATTAATACTTTTGATTTGTCGATTAATCAGTTAATTTTGATTAATTTTAATTTTTTCATTTAATAATACAGAAAAGGCATGCACACTATATAGAAGATGATATTCTGTAACATTATCTCCAGTGCTGGTTTAGTTGTCTTACTCTGTTCATGGTCTCTATAAAATAGCAAGTCTCACTCAGACAACACAACATTCTTTAAAAATTTTTTTTTTTTTAAGCAGTTTTATTACTCAGAAAATGCTTTCTCACATAAATAACTAGCGTACAAAATTTGCCACTGAATTTTTGGAAAGCAATTGTAAAACCTAATAATTCTTTTCACTTCAACCTACTTGGAATTTTTGTAGTTTGCTGAACAAGTGCAGCGCTTAACAACAACATTGTGTACACTGTAGGTTCTAGCAGGAAGATAGAAGTTCTAAACAATATTGTGACAATGCGACTGCTTGTAAAATAACAATAAAGAAGTACCCACAAATGAGCAAAATCATGTTTTGAATAGGGTTGCGTGGGTTTTACTGAAGAAATGCGTATGACTTGCAATTTGATGCAAACAGGTTTTATATAACTAAATGTGGCCTTAGCTAGGTTGCTTAATGGTGACTACGCCACTCCCCAAAATAAGGGTTGGAGAGCCCCCTTACATGGAGCAAAATACATTTCCCTACAAGTTCAATGAGACAATAATTGAGAGATACAGCTGCTGTCATGAATCATCCTTTTATTTCCAAAAATAAAATGGAGCCATTCAAAGAGACAGTGTGCAAAACATGCAATGAATGGGACATTAACTTGTCCAAAAGGACATTATATTCATCTAGCCGTACAATAGCGGCACCTGTGGTCATAGGCACGGTACCCTATGATGCACAGCATACCCAAATGTGTTTTACACAGCCAACAATAAATAAATCCAACAAATGGTTTCGTCAATTCAAATAAAATATCTAAGCTTACCCCGCACACTTACTGAGACACAACACTCTGTGGATGAACTAGGACCATCCTACCCACATACCCCACAATTTTTACGCTAAGCCATTGTTGAATATTACAATATACCATATACTGCGCTAGATACACTGGCCCATGTGTTACCCAAAATATGAGACACGTGAACATGTTGTTATTGCACACTACCCTATCAACACTGCACATACAAACTATCAGAACTCATAGACAAAAGAAATAAATAAAATAAAAAGTAAAATTCATGCTCATGAGATAGAAAGCTCCTACTGCTTACATAAAAGAGAACATGGATAGTCACAGAATAGCAGAAGATGTATGAGTGTTTTTTTTTTAAACAAAACACTTTTTTTCTCTCCATCTTTTACTATCATATCGCCTTCACTCGCTCAACTAAATCAATAATACCAATGTTCAGTATTCCTGCCAAGATCAGAATATCAGAATAATTATTTGAGAACGCACTTGACGTGAATGTAGCTGTTAATATACCATATGCATATATTAAGGCGATTACTCGAATAGCAAAAAGATCTCGAGTAACTCGATTAATTATCCCAGCTCTAGTCCTCACAAAATCTCAGTTCTAAAGTGCCTTAGGTTCTTTCCTACTCATCTGTTCACCTTATTTTACCCTATTTAACAGTAAGAAAAATCCCCCCATTACATTAGCCAATACTTTTAAATGACAATAAGATAAGTATGTAATATATCAGTACTCTTTGTTAAAACGCAATAGCAATAAATGAGTCAGGAGCTACCTGCTGGTCTACCTGTGAAGCCTGACGGAATAGACTATAAAATGACCATGGAGACAAGATCAGACGTCTTTGAAATGGATATAAATCACAAATTCGATTAGAGCAGTCCCGATGAGGAATGCATAAAGAGGAGCAAAAGGGAACTCATTTGCTGTTATGGAGAGTTTTGAATAAGGGACTTTTTATCCCTGGTGTATTTGATTTGAAGGTAATGTGTGGATATGTATCCTTAATGATGTGTATCGATTGACCTGGCCTGTTTGGATCATTCATAACCATGATTGATTAACTGTTGATGACAGGCCTGTCTAATCCAATTGCCATTTACTTAAGCATTTGTTACTTAATCAGAAACAAAAAAAGATTTTAAAAGATTGTTAGCTTTAGTTGTCTGTTTTTACGAAGGAGATTGAAACATCTCCACACTCAAATGTGACTCTGTTATGTGACTCACACTGGCAATCCTATATTGCATTTCCAGCATCAGTTTTTTTTTTTTTTTTGTCAGTGAGAGCATTTTCTTTTGATCCAACTTAATGGGGGCGACATCTGACACCAAAAAAGGGTTTGGGAGGACCTTTTTGAAACATAGAAAGAAACATGTGAATCAATTATTTTTGAGCAACGTTTCCTAATCTTTTGGGAGCTAATTGAGTACAAAATTATCCGTTCTTTCCATTCTCATTCAGAATATTTAATAATATGTTACATTTAAATAATCTACTGTTAGAAAAAAACTGACCTAGAAAATGGGCCTATGTTCTTTCGAAATTATGCTTGTAATTGTTCTGACATTACTGACAGGGATATATCTCACACAGTTGAATTTACAGCTCAAATAACCTACCTGGTTTCCAGTTTGCATCACCCAGAAGCACTGCTCAGAAAAAAATGCAGACTTTGTTTCTACTGCAATAAATAAGACAACTTCCATGTAGAAAGATAATTTTGTACCAACAATGGATGAACAGGTTGACTGTAGGAGATATTGTTCGTTTTTCATACCCTGGAGGAAGTAACATCTAATGTAATATTTGTATGCTGTTGCTGAAAATGTTACATAATGTGTCATGATAGTGTTAGCACAGCTCGGTGTGCAGTTTCACGCAGTGCGCCTCCCTACCTCAGACTCTACTGATGCACAGATCTGTGTCCTCCACAGAATCAAGATGCAGTGATGCAGGATACTGTGATTCTCAGGCTGTGTAACTCCCAGGCTCTGACCCTCTGTATTGACTGAAGGAGAGCAGGTTATCCTTAATTTCTCTACTTGGAAATAATTAGCAGTTTAAAGAATACCTTTATACATTTAGCGATACATACACTCGGCTGGAAATTTCCCCTACAAACTTAGAAACTGAAATGATAAAAATCAATGGCAAAAACAAAAATTATTTCTCAGCTGAAATATAGAGGGAGCCAATCAAATTGAATCTATTTGATGGTTAAAAATGTTTGCTCCAAATTGTAGAATGAACTAGAGCACGGCCAACACAGATCAGAAGGAAGGGGACAAGCAGATCAAACATGATGACAATTTAAGAGTGCCAGAGGGGACAGTACTCCGAGAGAGTGAGTAGGGGAAAACAACAAATGCGTAATAAACTTCTTCAGCCCAAACAATGGGCATATGTCAATGTTAATGTGCTGATGTGATGAGTAATGCACCGTTAAAAAGGAATGAAGTCCACTCCGAAATGCACCCATGTATTTGGGTTCCAGAATGGAGAATCTCAACAGGCCAAAGTAGGGTTGAGGCACGACGTGTGTGTGTGGCTCAGGAGTGCTGTGAGGAGGGTTGCCTTCCCGGTCCTTCGCAATGCCATTTATTTAATTAAACCAAAAAAAACAATAATAAAAGTAAAAAACTAATGCAGTCTTCAAGGTTCCCCCTCATGGGTTTCCCTCAAACACAACAACTAAGATAATGAAATAAATTTTCCCGCAAGGGGGATAATATGCAACTGCATGATACAAACCAAACATAAAACAAAAGCCTTGGGCTGCCCTCAGCTCTCCCACTAATGTTCACACTCAGGTCTTTCTTTTTTCTCTCCCTTTCTGGTTCTCCCGACACCTACGAAGGGAAGTGTTAAAAACCTTTGCAAGTACGAAATCATTCCCCACAGCTGCCTGTGGGCATTGACCTCATCAGCCCTGACATGCCCGGCAGACAGATTGTTGTTGACAGGCATCTGTTGTTGTTGGATATTTAGAGAAAAGCTTGTTATAATGAAACAAAAGGAACATTAAACTTTGGCAAAAAGGGTTTTTTATATAACCTTTATATGTGAAACTCCCATTGTTTAGTTTGGGATCAGGCTCATCTTTTGGAAAATTTTTAGAGAGAAACTAAAGACTTCATGCCATTGGAGGCCTGATGTTCACAATAGTGCTGATCTGGATTCTGTTCCTCTGGAAAGTGACAGGGAGAAAGTGTCAGAAAAATAAACTATTTGGCAGATGAATGAGCATCTAGAGCGCTTGTTTGGATTAAAGAGCTAATAGTTATCCTTAGCTTCATGAAATGGGTTTCCATTGCTGAGCAGCTGCACACAATGGCAATAGTCGGCTGGAGTTGTGTAAAACCTGCTGCCATTGGACAATGGAGCAGCAGAATCTCTCTTGCCAACTGCGAGGCCTAATCACTCAACATCAGTGCCCAACATCTCTGATGTTCTTATGGCTGAATGGATGTGCTCACAGCAGTGTTCCAATGTCTAGTGGAAAGCCTTTCCAGGTGCCCACATACTTTTGGCCATGCAGTGTACATGCATTTTGAGGTTTGAGGTTTGTCTCCCTGTTTGAGTATATTAAAATGCAATTATAATTTTTTTTTCATATCTAACATATGCCTCATTTACAGTGAAGAAACCGGTAGCGAAGTAACCTGCTGGATTTTTCAATATAGAGACATCTGCATCTGTTATAGATCCAGATATGAAACACAATGGTTTTTTAAACCTACAGCTGTTCTTAGTTGGTGAATGTGAGAAGATTTTTGAAAATACTCTTTTGTTCTTGTGGCTTTTGAAATATCCATCCTTTACTGTCTTTAATACACCAGATCAACTCTGTTCTACATGAAGATTTTAAACATTGCACTTTTGCGGATTTCTGACTCTATGAAACAACATTTTTACAAAACAGAGTACAGGGTTACCCTCTTTAGAGAGGAGGCGTGTGAAACTGACTAACCATATGATAGTACTCATTATTATTTACTTTTGTGAACAGTGAACTGTCTTAACTGACACAGAAGGAAAATTAATCATGGAGCCTCCAGTTCCATGCAGAAACATTTCCAATAGCAAAAAACCGAAGATCTGGCAGCATTTTCACCCGGATCTGCCTGGCTTGAATAATTCTATCTCTAGGGAACCGTTTTAAACTGCGTCATTGGAGCAGTGTTGAGGACTCATTCAAAATGACCCACAAAAACTTTTTCTCAGCCTCTTGTGTCTGATGATAGAAAGATAATTTTTTGTCTTCACCCCCCCGGAATAAAGAAGGTGTGTAATGCGTTTTTCTTGTGTGAGAGAAAAGGGGTGTATGTGTGAGTAAGACAAAGAGGAGAAGGAGTTTTTTTCTGCTGTGTTTCAGGGCCTCTCAATGGCTACTATGGATTCAGACTTGAGGGCAAAAGGTTGTCATGTTTTATTACCAACTATCTTCATTTAATCAACTATTGGTGAGTCACGTAACTCATACAATGTTCTATTGGACTGATTGTTTGAATGAGAGCTTTCAGGAAGCAAAATGCTGGCTACTGTCTGAATAAGAAACAGGCTTGGAAAACTTGAAAAACCTCAGCCATGGGAAAAGTGGAGTAGGGGACAGTTGTGCTGAACCAAATCTTGCCAAGTCACCATGACATGACATGACATGGCAGTTAAATCTCAGCAAACCGGTTTTGTAAATATAGGGAGTGTTTATCGTATGGTTACAACTAGTACAGTATCAGTTTTTATTGCTGTATTTCTTTGAACGTTGAACCAATATAAATCTACAGGAAAATTCAATATCACAAATGATCGCAAAAGAATACAATGCAGCCTAATATTGAGCATTATAAAAGGAGTTGGGTTTCTTGTTTCTAACTGGGAACATGAATGAATTTCCTGGCTCCAGAGTGCTTCACTGATGATTGTGTCCTTTACCTGTCTTCCTGTGTGATGTACACTGGTCTGTACACTGTCCCTGTCTGTATTTAAAATATCGGTCTTTGTAACGGGCTGTTTGAAGAAACTGTGTGCACATGAACCTTGCCAGTGAGGGACCCTTCCAAAACTGAAAGACATAACAATGTGTGCAGTGTGGCAAGGGGCATTATCCACCGGTAATAGCCACTGCCATAAGGGAATACCATTGCCACAAAGGGGTGTAACTGGTCTGCAACGATGTCTAGGTAGGTGGCACGTATCAGATTGACGTCCACATGAATGGCCGGACCCAGGGTTTTTCCAGCAGAACATTGCCCAGAGCATCACACTCCCTCCACCGGCTTGTCATCTTCCCACAGTACATTCTGGTACCATCACTTCCCCAGGTAAACAGCGCACACGTACACGGCCATCCATGTGATGTAAAAGGAAAAAGGAATCATCAGACCAGGTGACATTCCACTGCTCCAAGGTCCATTTCTGATGCTCGTGTGCCCATTGTAGGTGCTTTTGATGGTGGACAGGGGTCATCATGGGCATTCCTTCCATAACCATGATTAAAATTTAGTAGACCTTCTGTCAGTTCGAACCAGACGGGATAGCCTTTGTTGCCCTCGCGCATCAATGAGCCTTGGGCGCCCAACACCCTGCCGCCGGTTTGTGGTTTGTCCCTCCTTGGGCCACTGTTGGTAGGTACTCACCACTGCTGACTGGGAGCACCCCACAAGCCTTGGCGTTTCAGAGATGCTCTGACCCAGTTGTCTGGCCATAACAATTTGGCCCTTGGTCTAAAACTCTCAGGTCTTTACTCCTGCACATTTCTTCTGCATCCAACACGTTGACTATGAGAACTGATTCTTTGCTTACCTGCTAATCTATCCAGACCTTGACATGTGCCCTTGTTAGGAGATGGTCAACGTTATTCACTTCACCTGTGAGTGGTCATAATGTTTTGGATCATCATGTATATTATTTACTCAACAAAAATTATACTTAAAAAACATATTGTGACAAATATGCGAAGTGCAGATTTCTGAACCAAGTGTAAATAGATGAATGAAGCAGAATTTTAAAAAAGGTGTCTGTGTTCGCTGTTGCAGGCTGGTGTATTCCCTGGTGGATTATGAATACATTTGATCCGTGTTTAGCTTCTTGCGAATCTCTCTTGTAAGACTGTAACCGCAGTAAATGTTACATTTATAAGCAATCGATTCTACTGGAAAAATCTGGAATGCCCTGGAATTGTTTGTTTCATTAAAGTGTGCCATGTTACTGTAAAGATTGGGAGCCACTTCTCTAATTTATCCACATTTATTTAAATTTGTTTCCACCTTCAGGATATATCACTGCAGCATTATCAAAATCTAATAAAGGTGACATGGTCTGAACACATACGTTCTGATTATAGGGATATGTTTACCGTACTGAGTCAAATGTCAAACATGAAATAAGAACAATTGAGCCCTTGTGGGATGGCTTGCCATTTCAACTAAGCATTGCAATTTGTGGATATGAACTCTGGGAAATGTATTTCCCCTACCATAATTATCTCTTTTTTCGATTAATTGACTGTGTTTAGACAGTTCCCATTGTTAATCGTGCTATAGAGGGTGCGTAGGGGAAGTTAATGTCGTCTGCAATAGGGTGAATCTTAGAATTAAATAGTAATTTTTTTTTTTTTTTTACGTACATACGACACCTGCTGGAAAATTCAGCTTGACCTGTTTAAGCTGATAAGTGACCAGCTCCACGAACGGTAGCTTGTAACTACTGTAAAAACAGTTAACCTATTAAATGTATAGAAACAAAGCTTAGCAAAATCAATTTTACAATTAATAATATGAACCTTTTAAGAGGACTATTGATATATGTGAATAATAATAAGCTTGTATTTCTGAGTAAGTATGCAAAAATAAACATGTCTAATTATAGCATTCCATAAGAAATCAGCAATAGCCCCTTTTGTTGAAAGGGATGTTTTAGAGCATGAATCTTATAAAACTAGAGCCTAACTTAGAGCCTGCTGCACATCTGTTTTGACAACCAACAGCACACTAGGCATGTTGTGTTCAGGGTCAAGTCTGCTTGCACATAAGCTCATTATGAATTTGTGACGCGGCATGAAATCTGTCAATTGCGTGTTCCAATGAGTGTACAAAGTCAATTTATTCATATTTTCAATGATGATATCAGTTTTATGGGTACGTTTTTATTGAAGTTAGTTTGAATCCAATGACCCCATTCATTTATTAAGACACTGCCCCATATTAACTTGCCAAAAATACCCTTTGGAATTACGTGAGTCATTGATGGCGAAAAAAGGGTTACTCACAGCACCAGGGTACCTGGTTCATATGCAGCTCATGTAGCTCTCTGTGTGGAGATTGTGAGTTCTCCCTGTATGGGTTACTCCAGTTTTGTCCCACTGTCCAAATACTTGCGAGTTGTCCAAAGTATTTACCATTAGTAGTAATATCAGTATAACTACTATTATAACAGTTGTTCCTTGTGTATGTCTGTTCGCTGCCCCTGTGGCTGTTTAGGCTGACTAGTGCCCTGTCAATAAAAAATATTTTTTGTTTGCTTTAGGCTGTCTAGGGCTCTGTCAATTGATGTTTTATGCTGTTTATTAAGTAGCCAGGCAATGCATAGTTCTCATGCAGGATGGCAGAGGATTTCAATACTTTATGTTAATGCTCAGTAACTATTGCCGTCATTATTTTAGACCAAATATTCCACTCCAGTTTGAGGTATTAATCACTCATTGAGGCCACTTTTAATGGCAGGTCAGTAAAAAGTGGGTTACAGTCAGTTAAAATTGGTTTTCTTTTCAGGTGCGTGCCTCCAGCCAGCCAACCTTTTCCAGTAAGTCAGGCAGATTGCCTCCCCCCGCCTGGTGTATGAAAATTCAGATCCGATCATGTATGATGTACCTAGGACCCCATTCGTCATCATCTCTCCCCCACCCCTCAATTCACCAAATTCCCTCGAATTTGAAAAGACTGAGGCGACCCTGTATCTGTATTGACCTCCTCAAAACCCTGGAAAGAATGACAGAGCTGACATTGAACAATTGACAGCTTACCTGTTAAACTGATAAATGAAGATAATGAAATGGAAAGAAGTTCATATTTATCCATACAATGATAGATAGCATGAGCTACCATGCAGGAGTTTTGAACTGAAATGTCTTTATGACCTTGAAGACCAATACTCTGATCTACTATATGGTCCCAGATCGAAGGAAGCAAATAGTTCACATGATTATGGATATGGAAATAATCGTGGCGTGTTTCTGTTACTGGTCAAGCCCATAGAAGTTATATAAACATGATACATTGATGTCAGGAAACTCAATGTGTTTTCCAAGTTTGATATCTCTCCTGCCCCCTAAAAACATTTAGTTTAACCTATTACAGCCTTTCATTTAATTTTTGACCTCCACTGTTGGTGTAAAGCTCTCAGCAACATTTGAGAAAGTCCTCATTATTTAGGGTAATGATTTTTGCGAGTCATTCAGCTATATATCCATTTGGACTGAACATTTGAACCATCTTCAGCAGATGCTTATTGCCATTTCCCTAGGCTTAACATGAATAAAATATCAATGGTATGTCTTTTGAGGGGTCTCATTAATCCCCTGCAAGAGAATAGGGGAGTTATTAAAAACTGTACTAAAAATCAACACCACAAGACTCTAACATGTCTTCATTGTATTTGTGGTGAAATTACGGGGAGCGGAGGAGACCTGTCAAGACAGCCACATGGGACTGAGGCAACTAATTAAGATCGTATTGGTTGTTGAAAAGCAGGAAGTAGAGGGCTTTGTGTAGGAAGATGTGTTTTTCCCACAGGGCCAAATCAGACAGTGAAAATATATATATTTTTTAAATGATCTCAAGTATAAATTTATATAATTCGTTTGTAATTTCAATGGTATTATTGGAATCTTTAGTATAATATTAATATTAGTTGTTTTTTTTATGTCACCAGATCCTTTTGTATGTGAACATTAACACTGGGTTTCTGCTTTCCAGACCATCCCTGCATCTCAATGTGTGCTTTTTCTAAATGAGCTTCCTTGTGCTACGCTGTCTTTATGACTGAGCACGCACTTGCGAAGGTGCATTTTCGTGTCAAAATTGCCAAACTGGGAGGAAAATAAAAACTCCCCTTTTCCCTTTGTGCATGATGACGTCTTTAGGATTATCGGCTTCTTAAGAAACATCCGTTCTCTAAATATGATTACTGTTAATGAGTAAGCTCTCTGGGCTTGCTAGGAACCCTTCCCCTTCCCTTTGTCTTTAATATTGATAAAGACTGTTATAAGAGCTAAAACGAGCACACTGTAAATGGCCAGACCAGAAACCTTTTTTCCTGGATGTTTAAAAGTGTAGAAGCGAGGTCAGAGAAAAGAACAGCAGAGAAAGAGGAGATAGAGCAGATTAAATAGAGTGTGATCTTGGAGTGATCCAAGAGTGAGATGGACAGGAAGGAGAGAGTAGAACAGATGGACATGCAATTGTGGGCAAAAAAAAGATAAAACATTATCTTCAGTGAAAACTGAGTGATTTACAAGTCTCATTGTTTTTCATGATGGGGCAATAATGGACGGCAACGAGACCGAAAGATTGATAAAATGAAATGTTCAGAAAATTACTCTTTACTCAGATGCTGTATTCTAAAAAGTGGACTTAAAATTCTCCTCATTATCACTCAACAATCTTAACAGGTGTTAAGTCACAGAAAGGAAAAGATGTGACATGGACTAAACTCTAAAGTGTGTTGCCCTCCATACAATTTGACAAGGTACAACTTGACTGACGAGATGAGCGAGCTGTTGTTCAGTGTGTATTTTTTCAGTTGGTGATGTGGAACCAAATAACCAGCTAGTGTCATTCAAACAAGGCCCGCTTTGATTTTGGATAAAGCTACATTTTGAGTGCATATCCCTCTATAATATTCATCTTTCTGGTTTGCACCAGGATCAATTGATGATCAATTCATTGTGTCGCTATGTATGAAAGCAAATAACTGATGCAGCTATCTTGTTAGTGCCATCCCAGTCATTAAACGATGCAGTGGAATGTCTGATTTGCAAGGTCATGTAGGAGTGGGGAGAGGACTGGCACAGCTCTGTGGCTGCTTTTGGAGTTACTAGCCTGGGTTCCAACTCAATCTCAGGTCCTAGTGGGGAGCCTTCTGGCTATAGCCTCAGTTCAGCTGCCAACCTGTGAGGGGGGCAGTATGTTTGTGATAGGCTGGCTGTGAATCACAGTGTTTGTGGGTTTTCCATATCTCAACCCAACATAAATGGAAGTTTGCTGACTTTGATGAAAAAATAAAAAATAAATACAACCAGCAGTTTGCATAGTATGCAAGCTGACACTATGAATGTCCTAAACCAGTTGAAGTCAACAGCAAAAAGCTACTTTAATTTATTTAATGCTGAGATGTGTGTATCATGCTATGTTAGACCTATGCTTGCCATTGGAAAGGGAACCTTTAACAATAAGTGGTAAACAATTGTGTATCATTAGAGTGTTTTTTGATCGAAAGAGACTATTTGAAGCAATAATACAGCCACAATAACACAAAGTTCAGTGATGAACTGATATACTGAACTGTTATTAGTGTGTTTGTGTTTTTTTTAACTTATTGTTCCCTGTGTCTCTGTGAACATCTGTGACGCGAGGATGCACCACCACACTAACTGACACTGATGATTGTTCAATTGGTAATGGCTTTAATTAAATCGAAGCCATCAAATCCATCATGCGGTCTGTTACTACTACCAGTAGTGCAAAGTCAGTTAAACCACCACGCCAGGGCATAATAAATAACCAGGCAAACTCTGCAGAGACTGCTCTAACATATAAAGCTGATGGTCACTTTTCTAAACGAGAATGTAAGTGCGGCAGTTTCAACCCAACAGTTATTCATCATCCACCATCTGTGATCAGTCTGAAGAGGCCTAAACACTATCCCTCTGCAGAGAAGACGAAAGAAAATAGTTGACGGACTTAAAACTAAATCAAAACTTCAAGACTCCCATATGCTGTTGATTTGGATTCCATTCATTCTGATTCTGTATAGATAAAGATACCACAGGGCCAAATAGGAGTGGATGTGAAATTAGTATGTGTATGCATTCATTTGAAATGTAGAAACTGGCAGGGGTACAAAGAAAAGTGTTTATCCTTTAAAATGTCCTTTTTATTTGATGACATATTCTGTTTTTCACAGCACATATCTATTGTACTACTAAAGTAATGAGAAATAATATATTTCAAGTGAGAAGAACACCATGGCTTCTTTTTAACTGTTTCTCAGTCCAAACACATCATTCAGTGTATAAAATATTATATATATATTAAACTAATAAAAATCTATTAACATTGTCCCCAATGATGTGACTGCATAGTGGTCATAACAGCTATAATTCAGTAACATAATTCGTTATTAAATTTAAAATTATCCTGCAGAGGTTGAAAGAAATGTGTTCATTCCGTCAGCATGTTTACGGGCTTGGTCTGTATTCATGCTGACATGGTCAGGTAGGAGTCTGTTTACTTGCTTAGTTCAAGTTTGGCTGTGGCTGCGGTAAGAAGTATTCCCACATTCTCTCAGGGACATTTTTCTTATTTTATTTATCGATTCATTTTTAAAGGTCTTTAAA